>WBNH01012333.1:192992-255482 GCA_013401255.1 Urocolius indicus | reverse complement strand
CTGGGCTGGGCTGGGCTGGGCTGGGATGGGATGGGATGGGATGGGATGGGATGGGATGGGATGCTCTGTCCTGGCCGGGTGGAGAGAAGCCGGCAGTGGCTCGCAGCGTGTGCGGGAGGGCTGCCCGCTGCCCGGCTCTCTGCAGCGTGCCCAGCCGCCGCTCAGAACACCCTTCATGCGCTGGAATTACAGCGGCCGCCATCAAAGCATGAATAGCGTTAACAACTCAGTTGTGACGCTCGTGTGCACGCGCGATGCTGAGCTTCGGGATGAGCAGTTTACGGGAAACCAGGGGAAAGAGCTGATGGGAGCAAATGACGGCTGCTGAGGGTGACAGGCAGCCAGCTGACGCGATGGCACCGGCCCCACAACCAAATTAATCACGTCAAATGCTTTACCGCTCTTTTCTTTTTGATTTTTCTCTAATATCAAAGCGTACTGATCCGGCCAGGAATCCTCACACGGGGGCTGAGCAGCTCTGGAGCCTGATTTAGCGTCATGTCTCACTGGGTCAATGTAAAAGGAGGAGATATATATTCCATTTATAGACTTTTCCATTATATACTAAATTCTCATCTGCCAGATTGAGTTCCTAGCTCTTACCCACTTTTTTTATGCTACAGATTTTTATTAGTTCAGGCATTTTCATGACTGATCCAGCAGCAGTTAGTGCCAGTAAGAGTCCATTGACTTTTTATGACTTGGAAGAAAAACAGAACAGGAAAAAGCAGAAGATGATAGCAAGTGTTGTTTGTGTGAATAGAGATCTGCTCGTGAGCTACATATAAACTAGGACTATCTTAAGGAAAAGATTTTGGAATTATGCCCTGGAAAACAAGGAGGCCATTTAGAATTTTGACACTTAAACTAGCTAGTTATTACACAGCTCTACAGTTAATGAGTAATTGCAACGGTGACTTACAGTCAAAACACAGCCTAACCTGAGGTCTTTTTGTCACCTTGAAGTACCGGTTTGGGGCATCATTTTGCAGTCCCCAGCCAAGCCAACATTTACCCTTCTTTCCCCCTGTTCTCTCCCCTCTTTGCACTCTTACCAAGTCCTTTGCAGCCAGGTCTTTGTGTTCCTTCCACCCTGAACCGGGGATCAGATTTCTTCTAGATTTGGAACAAGTTTTGCCATATCAAACTCAATGTTGCTTTTGCAGTATAGTGTCTGGAAAATATATATATATATATATGATTGTACATGAATTTCCACTTAACCTCTAGGACCAAAGAAAAGCTGCAGACAATGTTGTGCCTGCAAGGTCAGGAGAAGTGTATTTATCAGGGCTGAGGATTAACAGGCGATACATGCATCACCTCTCAGTTAAAGGTCTAAAAAGAACATAAGGGATATGTTCAACGTTCAGTACACAAAGGCTTGCAGTGCATACGGAGAGCGGCTTGGCCATTAGGATTTGGAATGTCCTTGAAAATCATAGAACCATCAAATCTCACAAAGCAAGCAGGGTATTCTGATGAACCATCTTCAGCTATCCTCCCTGGAACTGACAGAACCTAGGCAAATTTTAGGGAGTTGAAAACTGCCTAAGATTTGTTTTTAATCAAGCGCATTTATTCTCACTAAAGTTTAGATCAGGACTGGTGGCAAAAGTAAATCCTATTCTTCCTATGTCTGACATGTTAAAATCTAAGTGTTTTTCTTATGAAAGGCTCTGAAATAGAAACAGCTATTTTGTTGTTGTTGCATAAAATGTAATGTGCAGTCGAAACTTGCTGTTCCTTCCAGTTCTCCAGACAGCAGTAACCCAGGAGCACAACAGTTATTTAAGGAACAGCTCCCGCTCGCAGTAACACCCACGGGGAGAAAGTTCCAGATTAAATCATTAAATGAATCCCTTCACATCAGCTTCTCGAGAGCAGGGATCTCATCACCTGTGGGAAAAGACACTGAGGCCACAGCAGAAGAGCTAATGGGAACCCAAGAGGCCCTGTGTTGTCTCTGGAAGTTGGCTCATCCCCTACATATCTTGCAAATGTTTTAGAGGTTAATTTTTCCTCTCTTTTTTTTTTTTTCTTTCCTTCAGAATGAAATCATCCTTAGACTACAGTGGTTTAATTTTTTCGACAGAGTAACTTCTTTATAAGCACCTGTGTAAAAAATGGGGTTCCTCAAAGAGCTCTTCAGCCACACCAGTAGTTTTTCAAAGCTTGGAGAAGGGGTGAGATCAAGCACAAGATGTCTGTAGGGGTCAGTGGAAGCATGAGAAAGGTCAAAAAAATTCCATCCAGCCTTTTCCTCTGCCTTTCAAAGAGCTAAGTGGATGACAGAAGACCAAACCCAGTTCTGCCTGAGGTTGGGCTATGATTTTTGTCAAGACAGGTACAAATTATTAAGGGCAAGGATCCTGGGTGTGGACTTGATGGACAGGTGCCTGGGGAAAGCAAGGGAGGGAGTGAGAGTAGGCAAAGCAAAGGAGGCAGGGAGCGAGGTACAAGGTACCACAGGTGTGAGCACGAAACAACACAGAAGGAAGGGCTCAGGAATCTCCCCTTGCACTGCTTTCTTGGCAAAGCGTGTTTCCTAGCAGCCCTTTCACATCACTCAAAGCGGTGAGGATTACAGAAACTCCCATCTGCAGTTGCTATGAAAAAAAAGGTTAAAGATGTTTGAGAATCTTTTTTTTTTCCTCACAAATTCCGGAAACTTTCTTTTACAACCTTTAGAATCGGCGAGGTTTTACTTTGATTCCAGTAAAACTGGCTTAAAAGCTGACCTTTTACTTCTTAGAAACCTATTTTTCTTTTTATTACCTTTTCATGTCATTTTTTAAAGGAAACGTGGCCTTTCCAGGACTCTATTTATATTTCTATGTGACTTTTTAGCATTATGACTTCATCTTTAAAAGCAATGCTCTGTTAAAAGTAGTGTTCATTCTTTTCTTTTTCAGATTCATGATGCAAGTGAATCTGGCCATTTAAATCAATATTTTAGTTTGCTGAAGGCAGGACTGTGACTATTAAGTAGTCCTACGTGTCAAAGCTGAACTCTGTAGTTATTCTGTTTCCTGCGTGTTAGGGATCATGGAATCATAGAATGGTAGGGTTGGAAGGGACTTATTTTGATACTCAGGGTAAAAACCCACCAAATTCACAGCCCAAAATACTACTGCAAAATAAACATACCTTTCTTTTAAAATACATAAAGCTCCTTTCTGGAATGATTCTGTTAAGGGGAACCTGAATGGTTTCTTCAGCTACAATAAGGGTGTCCCCCGAGTTCCTCCTGGAAACACACTGGATCTGGGATTCTTCCCCACTGACTGGAACTGATCCCTGTTACAGTCTTGGAAGGGACTTATTTTGATACTCACACAGGGTAAAACCCACCAAATTCACAGCCCAAAATACTACTGCAAAAGAAACATACCTTTCTTTTAAAAAACATAAAGCTCCTTTCTGGAATGATTCTGTTAATGGGAACCTGAATGGTTTCTTCAGCTACAATAAGGGTGTCCCCGAGTTCCTCCTGGAAACACACTGGATCTGGGATTCTTCCCCACTGACTGGAGCTGATCCCCGTTACTGCCTTTGCCTCTGCGCTCGGAGCCGAAGGGCCACCAGCGCCCCGTTCCCAGCAGAGTGCTGCCGCATCTGCCTTTCTCACACTCCCCAAAGACGGGAAGCGGTGGGGGTTTGCTTCTGGGTCGGGCTCGCCGCCACCTGCTCTGTGCTCACACAACCACGCAGCCCAAGCCGAGCCTGGGGGCGGCTGAAAGGGGGGTTCCGTCGGTGTCCGGGGCTGCCACGGCGGAGCTGCGCCAGCCCGAGCAGCAGCAGCAGCAGCAGCATCAGCAGCAGCAGCAGCAGCGCCGGGCGGGGCTCGGAGGAGAGGAGGCCGCCGTCAGCCGGGGCTGGCTCACGGCCGGCGGGGACGGAAACGCCGGGACTTCCTCTGTGGGAGGTCGGGCGTGGGGCGGGGAGCTCCCCGCGGGGAGCCAGGGCCGGGCGGCAGCGCGCTGCGCGGGCAGGGGCAGGGGCAGGGGCAGGGATGCGGGCTGCCTGCGTGCTGCTGACCGCGCTGGCCGCGCTGGCCGCGTACTACGTGTACCTGCCGCTGCCCGGCACCGTGTCCGAGCCCTGGAAGCTGATGCTGCTGGACGCAACCTTCCGGGCGGTGCAGCAGACGGTAAGGCGCTACGGCCCCGGCTCAGAGGACGCGGAACGGCTCCCGCTCCGTGCTGCCGGGCTACCCGTGTCCGACCCCGGAGCCGCGACCTCGGCGCAGGGAGGCTCCGCGCTGCCCCTGCGGCCTCCGCCAGCAGCACCGACAGCCGCGGCCCGTTATCGCGTCTAGGAGGGGAAAATGGACTGGCCGAGGGGAGAGCAGCGGGCAGCGCCGGGGAAGGGTCGCTCGGGATGCTTCGTGCAGCGAACGCGTTTGGGTACCCGCTGCCTGGCACTCGGTCTCCTGTGGGCTCGGCGGGGCAGGTCTTGCTCCGTGTGGTTTCGTCTGGTTTCTGACTTGCAGGGTTTTTATTCGGAAACATTAATTGTGCTTCGGGGAAAGGAGACACTGGGAGGACTCGATTTGGAATCGTGTTGTTAAACAAAACTCCCCCAGTGCTCGGTTTTGTTGCAATAGATCCCTTCACATCTCCCTCGTTTTTCTGGCGGTGTTTTTATGCTGGCAGGGAAGGGCTGGTCTTAGATGATCTTTCGAGGTCCCTTCCAGCCCTTGAGATTCTGTGATCACAAACTGCTGATAATGGCTTTAGTTATGAATTCTATTTGCTTCTAGGACAGCCTGGTCTTTTACAAGGACTGATCAGTCAGAGTCAGGCCCATAGTACTGTAGATGCAAAAGGTGTTTTTTTTGTGGGGTTGGTTTTTATTTTAATTTCCTTGCACCATTTCAGGTTAATAAGTTCATTCAAAATGTATAAAAACTTTTAGGCATGAAAGTTATGCCTAAAAGGCATCAGCATATTCAAAAAGAGATTAAATGAACTAATGGACAGAGACCCTATAAACGGATACCTAAAGGACTAGATAATAATGTACCTTCCGTGTTCCTAGCACAGCAACTGCAGATGCTGGAAAGCATGAGGAGAGTTGACCCCAGCGTGTCCAGACTTGTATGCTCTGCCTGAATAGCTTCTCTGCTTGCCACTGTTGGACACAGAGTCTGGGAGTAGATAGACCACTTATCTGGGCCACTGTGGCAACTTCTCATGGCCCAAATGTATCACTGGATCAAAGCTTGTCTCTAGGATGAAAGGATAGAGCATGTTTGCTTGCATACTCTCCCAGATGTCTGCGATGAAACTTGGACAGACATGGCGTACTATAGCTTCATTCTGCAGTAAAATCTGTGGCTTGACATTCACTTGCTGCCTGTTGTTACCTCAAGTGACTGAACAGTGAGTGCTCAGCTTGACAAACTCCATTGATACTGACAGAAGAGCTATCATGCCCTCTCAGCATGCTGCCTGCAAAACACATCGCAGCAGTTTAGCCAGGAACACCTAAATCAAGGCCATAACCTCTAGCTGAAGGAGACCTATCTTTAGAAAATCATATGACTAGGTTTATGCTGTACTTTGGGCATAGATGAATTCTGGTGCCCCTAGCTTGGGGACTGAAGGTTGTCTCTTATAGGATAGTCTAGAGGTCCTAATCCTAAGAGAAACTGACAGGACAGAGCTGGAGCAAATTAGCAGGCAGAGCTGAGGTGCCCACATCTGTCCCCACTCTCTAGAGTAGGGAGTTCTATGTCAGGGGAAGTGTTAATTTCTTAGTTGTTTGCATCTCCAGCCTTCGAAGTACAAACTTCTATAGGAAGAAAAATTACAAAGCAAGTAAGTATAATAGAAAAGCATAAAAGAACTGAAGTGTTAGGGGTGCCCTGAATGACACAACAGGTAAGCCTCGGGTCATTCCTTTCTGAAGAGAAGGCGAAGGTGCTTTCCAGGTGTATAGAAGTCTTTCCAACACTGAGAGACAGCACAAAGCCAGGAGTAAATGACTGCCATTAAGAAGGAATTGTGAGAGCTGAAGCTAGGATTGTAAAAGTTAAGCTGGGGTATTTACTTTGTTAGACAGCTTTTGTGTGTGTGCATATAAAATACAGTGCATGTCCTTTTGTAGAGCTCAGCTTCCCTTTTCTTCCTCTCCCCAAGTATTGCAAGACCAAATGATTTAACATTTCTCTAAGTGTGACCATTGAACTTTCACCTACTTCTGAATGTATTTTCAGCTTGCTATTTATTACTTTCCTTTGCAGGTTTGATAGCAGACAGAAGTACGTTTCTGACTCTAAAATCTTTGAAATATACTGTAATCCCTTTTTTTTTTTTCCCCAAGAGCAAGAAGCAAACTTCATATGCTTCAAATACAATTGATTGTCTTTTGCTCATTTTTAAACAGATTTGTGAAGGCTCTGACAATTAAGCACGAGAATTTCTTGTTAGGGAGACTGTGTTTTTCTCAGTGCATTAACAGTCACACTAATAAAAGCAAATCAAGCTGTCACTGGCTTTCAGCATACTAATGATAAGGTTTGGCATTTCCATGTAGAGTTTTGTCTCAGTCAGCTAGAATTTTTTTACAAGCTTGGAACTAACTCAATCTCCTGGCTCAGCATGAGACACTTCAATAAATATTCAAGTATAATTACATGGTTAAAAAAAAATGCTTATAGGACAGTGTCTGTAATGAGTTTCAAAACATACTACAGAAGGGAGACCAATACTGTTACCGTCGTGTGAGGGAGAAAAGAGATAGGAAGAGATGGGAGTTTCTTATCCGAGGTCACAAAAATTCCAGTGTCAGAGCTGGAAACTGAGCTGGGTTTTCAAAGCCTTGTACCTGTGCCCTCTTGAATGTTCTGTGCTGCCCTGGAATTAAAACAGAGAATCTTAAGACTTTAATAGCATTAATGAGTTAATGTGGAAGCGTTCAACTGAGGGTAATTTGCCCCTCTCACCTGTCTCAAAATGAGATGTAACATCAGAAAACTGTGATATCATAGGTATTGCCTTACTTGGAGTCTGTCAAGAAGTGTCAAAATAATTGTGCTGTTAACATCAGGACTGGTACAGGTGTTTTTCACTTCTTCCCCTTATCAGAGTAGAGAGAGCAGTTTATTTAATAAGCCCTTTGAAATAAGTTATTTCAGAACACCACTGTCAAAATACTTGGTATTCTGGTTGCATGGCAAGGAAGAAGGGAATTTTTTGGAACTGGGACAGCTGTTGGCAGAGGTTTGAAAGGACAAATGTGTTGGTATAGAAGCCATCAGACATATATGGAAGAAGGTAGGCAGCTGTGCAGGGGCGAAAACCGTCCTCATATTTATCCTTACCAGCCAAGTGATTCCTTCATGCCTCTCTGCCACTCACTTGCTTTCAGAGTAAAATCTAGGGCATGAGACACCAACATTCAGGATTCGAGAAACGGTAATTAGTTCTTTCAGACATTTTAATGTCTGTCTACCCATATATTTTAGGGTATGTGACTTCTGGACCGATGTAAATCGTAGTCGTAGCCAGACAAGTAAGTTGTTGATGTTTTTGCATGGAAGAGCAGGGACTTGGAATTGTTTTACAGTAAACTAAGTTGTTAGTTGTGTTGGGTAAGTCTCACCACACTGGATGTCCTGGTTTCAGTAGCAGCTAACTTCTGTCTCTGTCTAATATGAAAGCAGATTGTCATGGGTGAATAGGTATATGCACAAGACCTTACCTTAAAAGGTAATCTAGTTTCTCCTTCTAATTAATAAGCTGCAAAGCAATCTTCTAGGCTTCTTTTCTGTTCTAAAGGAAATTTGTAGAACTGAGAGCACTCGTCTTGAAGGACTGCCTTTATATAACAGAGTTAAAAATACATGTTCTCCACTGGATGGTAATGTGTGTGCATTAAGAAATGGGTCTGTCAAATAGAAGAAAATAGACAATCACCTTTAAACAGGTTCAACTGCATGAAATACACAACAACAGGTTCTGCACACAGCTAAATGTGAAAATGATCCCTGTTTATTTTTCGCTGATCTCTCATTTTTGAACAGATATTGTAGTTGGCATCTCGGACTCTAATGTTGTAGAAATGTGTTTTGCCAAGTGATGCCATGAGGATAGTACCTGCATCTTTTAAGGTAGGAAGTTTAGTCTCAGACAGTTCTGTCTCTTGAGTTCCAGCATCATTACTCATTTGAATCATGAGTGAGATTTGGCTTAGTCCCAGCTGGTGTTATATGAAAAAAGAGCTCTGGCTGCTTGCTTAATTCCTGATCCTACCGAGGCCTCCAAGGTCAGCGCAGGACCTCGAGTCCAGCTTGGCTTCAGAGGTGTGCTGCCTTCATGGACCAGCTGAATGCAACCCTGTTGCAATAATTTCCTGGCTAAAGGTCAGAGATGTGAAGCTGGACAGTGTCAGCTATGGAAGTCATATGAGGACACAGAATCCCAGTGTGCTGAGTACTGTTAAAGGTTAAAAAAAAAGTTAGCAACAGAAAAACTTTTGAGTTGGGTTTTTTTTTCCAATACAAAACGCGTGACTAATGGAATACAGGTCCATGGGGGAGACAAGCATAATAGCAGTGAGCATCTGGGATTCTACCATGAAATTTCCAGCTAAGGAGCCAACAGAAGAATCCTAATAGTTCTGGGATAGACATTGGTGATTAACCGTGAAGTAATGGTGCCTCTGTACAGCAGTACTTCGTTCATTCTATCTGCTTTTTATTACAGCCCGGACTGCATTTGTTAACACTTTTCTCCTATGTCTATTAAATCTTTCAATATCTGTTACCCCTCACCAAAGAATTACCAGGAGGAAGGTGACAGTCTTGAACAGCTCTTTTGGGTCACTGGGTTGTCCCTACCTGAAAACCTGTTATAGGAGTGTCCTCGTAAAAGAGAAGGAGGTTGTGGCTTGTAGGAGCTTTGCCTGACTTGCTGGAAAGCTGGCAAGCATAACAGTGTGAGTGTAGGCAGCCATGGAAAGCTGCAGCCAGAAATGAGCAATAGCTTATCAGTAGGGCTACTGTAACATGTCTACAGCATATCTACAGTGGTTATTTGCTGAATTGGCTCAAACAGCAGGAAAACACTCATATGTGTCTTGCTAGCCTAGATCTCGTCTCGTGGGGTCCCCCTGCTCATCCAGCTCTGCCTCTTCTCCCAGCAGCTGAGCTCTCTCAGGGTATCAGTATATTGCTCGGTCCAGCCCAGGCTGCTGAGACGTTCACCAGCCACGTATCCTCAGAGTTACCTGTTCAGAAAACAAGTGTTTATTCATAGGGATTCACAAAAACCGTCTGTACAGGGGAATATTTGCAGCTGTGACCCAGACTGAGTGATGTGCAGTGCCTTGGGCAGGCAGAGCAATTCTGGGCCAATTGCTCACAGGGCTTTCATCTTTGTACTATCTCCTCTTCTCTGTGAGTTTGTGTGGGGTTTTTTTGTAGTCTCAATTTCCCCCTTGTCCTTTTGCTTTATCTTCTTTTTCACTGCCTTTTATTACTACAGCACTGTCTGCTCTCCCTTTTCTCCAGAGAACGTCACTGTTTCTCTCATCTCGTCCAAGTGTGCTTATGCATATTTAAATGCTGTATTTGATAGCCTGCAACAGTCCTGAGTGGTGTCACAGGAAAGGTGGTAACAATCATGAATACTAGCAGCAAAGTTCAAACCAATTGTTGGTTTTATAATGGATTTAAGGCAATCCAACCATGGGCTGCTACCAAAATGGCTGGTCTCATCCTTTTCCCTGCTCTTTCTCTCCTGCCTTGGGTTATCAGTAAAATGGTGACCTGGCTGAAGTTTGCTCTTGTTTCTCTGTTTATGCTGGATTAACGCTGAGCTCATGCAGCAAGATCATGCTGTGAGGTTTCCTGTCATGAGGCTTCCCGTTCATTAGTGCCACACGAGGAAGATGCCAGGGAAGCACAGTCAACAAAGTGGGGAGGTCTGCCCTTTGAGTGGCAACAGTCAGTCTAGAAGACAGTTTAGCAAACCATTAAACACATCTTCTTCTGCCAGTAGCCAGTGTTAGAGTGTTAAGATATATAATATATATTTAAAGTATTTATTTGTAGATAAAAAAAAAAGTGTAAGAATTTTATTTGTAAAAAGTTTGGTCAAGACAAGCTCTTTGCCAGCAAAAAGTGCAATCCTGATGCCATGTAAAGGACAGACAAATAGCTTGGTTAGATCAATGTGCTTACAAAGAATCTGTCTGATAAGTGCTTGGCAAAAAAAACCTGCCTATGCCTAACAAAAAAAATTAGGACTGTTGCTGTTGTACCCTGATGTACAAAGCATCTCTTCCAGGTTTTTAGTTTTTTAGATTCTTGGAAAGAGGGGAGGAAAATGACCTGAAAGAGTGCGATTAATCTGCAGAGCACCGTGGCCCTGTGCAGGTTAAGAACAGGGCAAAACACTTCCCAGTAAACAACACTAACTAGCCTTGAAAGGAAAACATCTCTGATTCCAGGGAACGTGTGCTAATCTCTTCTACAGAGAATGTGAGCTGAAGTGAGAGAAAACTGAAATGGGCCGTCTATTGCAGCACAGTTAGGCAAAACAAATTACAAAACCTCCATTTTCCTTGGCAGTAGTTCTAAAATTGCTTCCCGGAGGTTACCTTCCCCAGGAACCTCCGTGGGGCACAGAGAGGATCAGAACCTTGGCTGGTTGCATCAGTGGCAGCTCAAGAAATTGTGTGCCAAGTTATTAATAGATGTACTGCTCTTCAGATTTCAAACTCAAACTGGGTTTTCCTCTGGGAATTTTGAAGTAACGATGGGAGAAAAACACGATCTGAAATTCAGATACACAAACAGCCTTGTGAATTCAGCCTTTCTTCCTTAGGAGCGGATGCTTTGTGTTTCTTCTCCCAGAGAAAAGCCTTGTGGTATGGAGAAATCATATTCCATCCAAAAAGCAGCAAACGTTTTAACATTTGGATTCCCACCAAGCTATTAGCAGGGTGACATTACCACAAGCTAAAGCAAGACATGAAAGCCGTTCCTGTCAATTCTTGTTTTGGAAATGGTTTCCTCTCCCTGTTCTCATAACAGCCCATTGTATTTAGCATAGATTTTTTGGGGAAAAAAAAAAGTAGCAAAGCTTTTCTCTTTTCTATAGCAATCTGCAGTGGGAGTGGGGCTGTGCGGGGCCTTTTCTATGCTGTGCCTGACTGAAAGCCAATGCTTACGTTTTATTTACATTCACACTAACGATGACAGACTAAAAAGTTACCTGTAAGGAGCTGGGGCTGTAGACCTCAGGAGGCAGATCTTCTTTGGATGCTGCTGAATGTTTCCAAATTTGCTTTTCCTCTGGAGATGTGGGTTTGCCTCTCTCAGCTCTTCCATTTTGCTCCTGGCAGAGAAGCTGAAAGTGGCTCCGAAAACCGTACTGCACGAGTACGTAAAGAAACTCAAGCCAAGAAAATGCAATAGCTGTCCTTGCAAACAGACAACAGCAACCACAAAGGGACCCTGTAATTCTTATTTGCAAAATCATCTCTGTCACAAAGAACCAGACTTAGCATCTGCTTAGTTCTTGGATAGGTTAAACTATGGCAGCTCTCTGTTCTCCACAACGTGAATGCCGTTAGACCCGTACCTGGGTGACCCTGCTCTCTCAGGTGTCAGCATCTGTAATTCCTACTAGCTATTTCGTACCAATCCAGCAGTACTAGCAGAATTAAACCAGTAAAGTGGACATTGTGTACACAAGCCCCATGGCACCTAACACTAGAGCTCTTATTCCAAGTATTTGTTACCTGTATGTAAAATAAAAGGTCGCTTCTGACAGTTTTTCCTACAGCAGTGGTCCTGCAGGAGTATAGTAAGTATATGTATTAATTTTACCTCCCAAACACCATTGCCTTGGCTAAGTTGAACAAGAGGCTTAGCTGACTATCCAGTTCCTAGGCTTCAGCACCGGGACTGTGATTAACTTTGCAAAAGGCCAGTGTGGACATCGTAGTCCCTGCAGGCCTTTGGCTCACTCTTTGCCACCCCTTCTCCATCATCAAGGGAATGGGAACAAGTGTGTACCACAAACAGTGTGCAGGTCAGATATGGGGAGCAGGCTGTGATTATTGAGGCAGGAGGAGTGACTTGGATCCCAGCGCTGTTTGCTGAGAGAAACAGGGTTTTAATCTGTTTGGGGCAAAGCTTAAAAAATAAACAGGAAAATACAAATCCTGGATAGCCAAAGAGGATAAAATTCCCTTTCTACCATTAGAGGACAGAAAGATCTGCTCATTCTTAATTTTCATAGTGTTTTACCCCCGCAAGAAAAGTAACACACTTCAGTCTCTGAGGTTGGAAAAAATGTCACTAGGTTGCCATAGTTCCAGGATCATGTTTCAGATCCTTCCCGGTTCAGCAGGTAAATACAAGACAAGCCAATAAACATCCATTGTATTCCTTTAAGTCTGTTTGTGTTTTCAAATTTCTTTCCAGCTTCTGAGAGCTTTCTTAATTCCTAAGTGGAAAGACTTGTGCTTTGGGGTGGAACAAGAGAAATGCTTTGCATTCTTCATACCTTACCACCACAAAAACTTGCCAGTGCGGTACTGCCCTCTGCTAGCACTGGTCTGAGGAGCTTCACAAGTGCCATAGTGGAGTGTGCAGGTCAGGTTTGTCTGCTTTTGAAGGGGCTTTCAAAGGCAAGGATATCAGTGCTCCTTCAAAGCTGTCCTAATCCACATAGTGATCTGATTTATTTTGACAACAGAGAGTTTTTGTGGACTTGGTTTTGTTTTAATGCAGCTTTAAAAGTATTGGAGGTCTTTTGATAAGTCATTTTCCAGTGAATATTCTAAATACTTGTATTCTGGTTTTAGATAGGACCTGCCCTTTGAAAATAGCTGAAAACAGCAATGTGGTTTTGTCTGGTATGCTCTCGAGTAACAGAAACCTCCCTTTTTCTTCTTGTTTTTCTCCTAGTGTCACCTGATTCACTATCTGAGACTCAGCCACCACCTGATAGTTCTGAATTATTTGATTTGTACCTTTGACAAGCTGAAGTCAGTCTCTTCCGAAGACATCAACATCACCGATGCTGTTTTTGACGGTGTGGAAGTCAGAGTGTTTGAACCTCCTGCAAGGGGAGATGAAAGGCTCAAGCGCAGCGTTGTTTACATCCACGGAGGAGGCTGGGCCTTGGCAAGTGCAAGTATGTGTCTGCCAGTAATTAAATAGGATCTTGGTCTGCTTTTCTCCTAGCAGGAGAAGCCAAAAGCTGTTTTTCCTGCCAGTGACAATTTTGCTAATATGCACCTGAATTGAGTAGTAACTGTTTACACTCTGGTAGATCAGTTCTAAGGAGGGAAGGGGGAAATACTGTGAATACACAGCAAAAATGCATATCTTATCTAAGTGTGAGCTGTAAAAGGACCAAAAGGCTAATTTTGTCACATCCTGAGAGGGCTAAATAGCTTATTGTTAAAATTTCTGGGATGCCTGAACGAGCTGTTTGGGCCAGTCCCTCTTTTTATGTGGTCACATGCAAAAGTCAGTCCTTGGTAATCAGGATCCAGTGACTACGTGTAAGAGTTTTGCCCCATTTTCAGACAATAATTAGCATGAGAAAGAGCTGAAGGAGACTGCATGTAACAGCATTGCTAGTGTTTGGCTTTTAGATGACACGTGCTTGGGAATACACACTGCTAATCACAGACAGCATGATGAAGCAAACAGGCTCCTGTCAAAGTTCCCATCCCGTGGTCTGGCCCCCTTCCTAACAGGATCACTGCCACCACTAGCAGAAATTCCCTTGAAAACTAGTACTGTTTACTCCAATTAATATGGAAGCCACAAATATGGTCAGAGAAAGTAAGACATAGACAATGATAAGCTTACCACTGATCCTTCCGTACAGTACAGGAGGAGAAAAGCCTTGGGAGGAGGAAGGGTGTGGGGTTCTTGTGGCTGATCCAGATCTGTCATGAGTCTTCCCACTTTTTCTTCTGTGGAAATACAATGCTCCTGTGACATATATACAGCCGTGGTGCATTCCCCAGCTTCATCTATAGAGAAGAACATTAATGGAGTTTTCTGAAACAAAGACTCGATTGATTGCATTTGGACTATGTGTGTATAAGTCACTTAGACCAAGATTTGAGAGTTAGGTTCCTAAATAACTTTAACGTTGGTCCTTCGTGTGCCTATAGAAATCCATGTCTCTTTGTCCCAGAGTCTTCCAGCAGTTAAAAAGTTTGCTCATCTTCCTACAAAGGAATTGTGCTTTGAGACAGGTTTACTTAGGCCAACCTAAGGGATGTTTGTTAGCATCCTGCCCACCTCCTTTCTTCTGTAACAGTTTGCATAGGACTCTTGTTGTGCAAAAAGTTGGTATCAAATGATGATGCTTTGTTTGGATGACTGTAACTCAGCCTTGTCAGATGCTGTCCTCGAGTCCAAGATGCAAAAGTTAATGGCACAGATGTTACAGCTAAATATTAAATTTGAAGATTAGACACTTTAGAAAACACTGAGTGCCTTAGTGTGTTTTATAGTACCCAGAACCAACGGTTAAGTAACTGGAAAGGAATAAAATGAAAGAAAATCAGTCCATTGATAAGTAGAATAGCTGTGATTAATCTTCCTTTAAATGAGCCGTTCGGTGGACATTAATTGGGCAACTTGTTTGAATCTAAGCAGCGCATGCTATCATAAAATGAACAACAAGCAGTGACTCATCCAGTGATAAATGTCTCTGGATGCTAATGCCCCCAAGTCACCGAGTACCTTAAATTTTGTCCAACTGAGAGAATTATGATAGGTGGATGAAATGACATGCCCTAAGTCACCAAGAAACAGATGAGAAAGAAAGCATTAGACTGCAGGACTTCTCAAGGTGTGAATTATATCCCTTCTGCTGTGTATTTGGTACTTTATCTGTTACAAGCTGATCTCATTTGCTTTGCTTGTATTTGTATTGTGTCTTTAGATTTTCTGAGAAGGCTTACGTACGGGTTTGAGAATAATGACATAAGTGGACTCACATGTATCTAACATCATGTCCTCTCGTTCCAGGAACAAGCCTTTATAACAATCTCTGCAGAATCATGGCTGAGTCTCTCAATGCTGTAATTGTCTCAGTTGAGTGAGTAAACTAAAACTGCTCAAGTAATTTTAACGTATTAGAAATATGTAATGTAGCTTTTCTGGCTTTTCCTTTGTTACTGGCTTATGTATGAGGCTTTACCTTGGACAGTCTGATATTTTTTATCCTTTTAAAATTATAGCAAAATCAAGCATTCATTTGAGTTACTTCAGAAGGCAGAAGTGTGGGGAAGCAGCACTGAATTCCATTTGACAAATAACTAAAATGCAAATGTTAATGCATCTTGCAGTTGTATTGACACGTAAGGAGTGCAGCTAAAACCCAAGATCACGTGCCAACTTATGATTCTGTAAATGCTTGTGACCTTTAAAAACAATCAAATAAGAAAGCCAAACGCATTTGAACATGACACATACCTGAAGGAAGGCTGAACCACATCTCTGTGCCTCCTCAGGTAGCAAGAGGGACTTTTCCTGTCCTCAGTGGGCTCTTTCACTGCTGCAAGGTATATTTGTATATATATGAAAATAAAACATGTATACTATTAAAAATATGCATATTAACCTGCCTTAAAGTCTGTTTATAAACCACAGTTGCTAAGTCATATTGAGCAACATGAAATTCATCAGATCATTTGACTCCTGCTCATTAACCAGAACACTCTGTGGGGTCTGGCAGCTCCCTGCTGCTTTTTTAACTTGCTGAGCAATTCCAAGGTAAACTAACTACATTACTTAGATGACTCCAACTCGATTGGTATTTTTCCCATCCTTATTGTCAAATTCAATATTTTCTTTTGCAAACTCAATCACTTGATACAGCTGCTCAAGTTTCATAGAATCATAGAATGGTAGGGTTGGAAGGGACCTTTAGAGATCATCTAGTCCAATCTCCTTGCACAAGTACGTTCACCTAGTTCAGGTGGCATAGGAACATGTCCAGACGAGTCTTGAAGACCTCCAGGGAAGGAGACTCCACATCCCCTCTGGGCAGCCTGTTCCACTGCTCCCTTACATGAAAATAGCTTTTTCTTATATTTACAATAGAAAAAAAGGATGCCCCAACCTCCTGCCACCCATGCTTTAGATATTTGTAAATGTCAATAAAATCTTCCCTCAATCTCCTCTTCTCCAGACTAAACAGCCCCAGTTCCCACAGCCTTTCCTCATATGAAAGATGTTCCAGTCCCCTGATGGTCTTGGTGGCCCTGCGCTGGACTCTCTCCAGCAGTTCCCTGTCCCTCTTGAGCTGAGGAGTCCAGAACTGGACACAGAACTCCAGATGAGGCCTCACCAGGGCAGAGTAGAGGGGAAGAAGAACCTCCCTTGACCTGCTGCCCGCACTCTTCTTGATGCATCCCAGGATGCCCTTGGCCTTCTTGGCCACGAGGGCACATTGCTGGCTCATGTTTAGCTTATTGTCAATCAGCACTCCCAGGTCTCTCTTTGCAGAGCTGCTCTTCAGCATTTCGACCCCCAGCCTGTACTGGTGCATGGGGTTGTTCCTTCCAAGATATAGGACTCTGCACTTGTCCTTGTTGAACCAAGTTTCCCACCTGCAGTTGATTACATACCAAGCTCTGTAATGGAATTGCAATCTAATTTTATATATAGATATATATTTGTCAAGCATTGGAACAGGCTGCCCAGGAGTCCTCATTCCTGATGGGGTTCAGATGTTGTAAGACTGAGGGACATGGGTTAGTGGTGGCCATGGTAGGCCTGATGTAGCTGTTGGACTCAGTGATCTTAAAGGTCCTTCCAACTAAAGTCTACGATTCTATATGGAGTTGATATTACTCATGCAATACTTACAGCATGCTTTAAAGGGTCATTTTTTTTTCACTTTTGTGGTTTCTTAGTAGAATTAATGAAAAGTAGAACAGCAGCTGAGCAGCAATCACTGTATTGAGAAGTGCCTTGTGATTCTTTTTATGGTGATATAATTCTGCCTGTTTCTCTGAGTTATTGTTTACCTCTTCTCCTTAGCCATTATGTCTTTCAGTCAAGGTGTTTGTACTCAATTAGTGGAGACTAATTAGATTTCTCATTGGTTTAATTGCACAGCTCAACTTTCACAATACCTGCACAGTCTGTTGCCCAGTTTTGTGAGGAGCTCCCAAAGGAATCTCTCATATTCCTTCATAGCTGATGCAATATATAGACAGCTTTCTGAAAGCAGGTCAGGCTTGGAGTTTGAAACACTTTTTGTATAACTTAAGTTTCAAGTCTGTTCTGTGTATGAAACATATTTTTTTTTAGCTTAGATTGTGAAGAAAATGTTTGGAGACAAAACTGGGTTTTGTTTTCCTTGTTTTGCTTGGCTCTACCGAGAAGATGTAAAATCTGTTGATGGAAAACCTACAAACAGAAAGACATGCTTTGTACCATAAGGCCTAGTAACAACTCTTAGAATACAAATTGTTGAGTAAATATGAACAGACTTCTGCAGTGTTACTTAGAAACTGAGAAAATCTCATAGATGTGTCTAAGCAGCTGACTGTTCCTGGACAGACTGTGTGCTGTATGTGCCTCAGTCTTTCCACCTGCACAATGAGTATATTCCTGCTCCATTCTGTTTAAAGGAGAGGAATTACTGAATCTGTTGCATTGGAGCAAATTGGTATTCACTTCTTGGCAGTTATTCATTTCATGGCACCCAGGTCTAGCAAAGTTCATTCTCTTCTGAGCATTGGTAAAAATTGAGGAAACAGCGCTGGGTAGGTGGAATCTGTTGGGTGTACCAGTTAAGGTGGGGATTTGGATCAAAAACATTTAATGACTCTTTTGCAAAGGGAGTTTTATTATTCAGTCATTTTTATAATTTATCATTAAATCCTTTGTTGGGAAATCCTAGGAAAGTGTTGCACAGTTTTGGAATATATTGGTATTGAACATACCTAGCAGATTTATATCAACCTTTTAGAGCATTAATGATAGGATTAAGTCTTACAGAAGTATTGCACACCTCATATTGTCCCCATAATATTTACCCTAATAAAATAGTTACTTGCCATTAAGGAATACTTGATATCATCTACTGATCCTGAAAGAGAGGTACCTGGATGGTATTCATTGCGTCTCATCTCTTTTCTTTGCAGATACCGGCTGGTACCAGAGGTGTGCTTCCCTGAGCAATTCCACGATGCTGTTCGTGCCACTAAGCATTTTTTGCAGCCTGATGTCTTAGCTGAGTACTCAGTTGACCCCAGTCGAATTGCAATTTCTGGTGACAGTGCAGGAGGAAATTTGGCAGCTGCTGTGTGTCAGCAGGTAACATCCAGCATCCGTTCTGTGCCACAGTCCCTAATTCAGTGATCCATAGAGGCTGACAGATTCTTTGTGCTACATCATCACAAGGTGACGTGCCAACCCTAAAGACAGAATGGTAGAAAGCCAACATCAAGTCACTTTGGAGAAGAAAAATGAGTCAATTGCAATATGAATCACATAGCTTGCAGTGTCTTACTACAGCTACTACGAGTTGTTATGGGCCACATTTTAAAGAGCAAGTAGCTAAAAGACTTTTTTGCACCCCTTTTGCCGATGAGTTCTTTATTTTCTAAGTAGGAAGCAAGGTACACTCATAATTTCTCAATTTAGCTTGCTGTTTTTAGATGCTGGTTTCTGAAAATACATTCTTATTTCTTTCAAATACAAATGAAGGACAAAAAAAAATATAATGAGTGAGCTTGATTCTTCTGCCAAATTGTCTTCCTGTAGCATTTGGCAAATTTAAGAAAATCTCTTTTGTGTATCTGCAGTTTCAATGTAATCTGAATTTAATCTAGTAAAGATTTTGAAGGCAGCCTTGGGCAAGTAATAATATTTTTCATGGTTGAGTGAAATATTAGTATTAGCTTTTTTCATACTGCCATAACCATTGGAGATAAGAAAGCAGATACTATTTCCAGACAACTAATTATCATGACAACCTTGCAATATTGAATTAGGGTGAAGAAATTAATAAGAGGCAATTACACTAAAAGTTTCAATACTGAGGACTGATAAACATGACAGTACCATGTGTTGGAAAAAGCATTCCTAATTCTTTATCCTGATGCATAATTCTTTTTAAACAAGATGAGATATGATAGAGAACTGTGTATCTTGTATAGAGGATGAAGCAAAACAAGTGTTTGCTGATTCTTCCAGTAAAAGAATTAGGGGGCACCAAATATCTAATTGGTAGGCTCAAATCAAATGCAAATGGCAGGGTCAATCCAAACACAGAGGTGAGCATTTGCTGGGGAAAACTGGGGATGCCAACAATTTGCATTTGCTGAAGAAACAATTCGATACATTCCATCCGTGAAAAGCTCTTAAAGCAAGACTAGCTCCTTTCATTCAAGAGGTCCTTCAGATGCAAATAGTTAAACTGGGCTCTGTGCTATGTTAGGGAAGTGTCACTTTACCCTGGTTTGGGGGTTTTTTTTCTTCTCACACCCTTCAGTAAGCTTCTGCCACTGGTTTCTTTTGGAGACAGGATACTGGGCCTGTCTGAATGGCCGTCCTTACAAGAGAAGGAAAAGATCAGGCTGCTAATATTTCATTATGTGCATAAGGGCAGAATTCAGCCTAAAAATCGTCAAATGACTTGTTGCTTGTCTGGAGCTCTAGGTGGATATTGTAACATTTCTTTTCTTTACAATCCCAATTCTATCCTGTATTTTTCCCACAGCTTAGCAAAGAGGAGCATTTGACCGTCAGACCGAAACTGCAGGCTTTAATTTATCCAGTCCTTCAGGCATTTGACTTCAATACACCCTCATATCAGCAGAACATGAATATGCCCGTTCTTCCTCGTTATGTCATGATCAACTATTGGATAGATTATTTCAATGGTGATTACGACTTGGCTCACTCACTACTGATTAACAACCACACTGCTCTCGACGTTGGCCAAGCTCTGTCTTTCAGAGGACGTCTGAACTGGACATCTCTCCTGCCTTCATCGTTCAAGAAGAACTACAAGCCTGTAATACAAACCACAGGCAAAGCTGAAATCATCCAGGAGATACCAGCGCTGCTGGACGTACGAGCAGTCCCACTCCTTGCAGAAAACGAAACTCTGCAGCTGCAGCCCAAGACTTACATCCTGACGTGTGAGAACGACGTCCTGCGGGACGACGGGGTGATGTACGCCAAGCGCCTGGAGAACGCCGGCGTGGAAGTCACCCTCGATCACTTCCACGACTGCTTCCATGGCTGCATGATATTCACCATTTGGCCTACGGATTTCTCTGCTGGCATTCAGACCAGGAACAGCTATATAAGATGGCTGGATGAAAACCTCTGAAGAGTCAGTCTCTCCAGCAGACACAGAGCGTGTAACTCTGGTGTCTTGTTGTTACAAAAGAGCAAACGAGGAAAAAGTGCACTTTCCCAACTTCTGACTTAGCTGTTCAGCTGCAGCTGCTGGGGGTTACAGACCACTAACCATGGCATTTACTAGCTGCACTGGCCTTGCCCAGAAAAGTATTTTGAGAAATAGCTTTGATTTATTTTCTTTTTCCCCTTCTTTCAGATGACAAATGCCAAACACAAACAAAAGTTGAGCAGAGAGATCAGCATTCCTGTAGCACTCTTAACTGGCTGCAACTTACGAGCTTTGTCTCTTAATTAGGTACAAAGGCCACAATTTTCAGGTGATGGGAAGTGAAGCCAAACACCTACATCTGCATCTGAATATGTAAAAATGGGAGCTAGTTTTCAAGAGCAGTGAGCACTTGATGTCAAAGTAATTGTCAGCACTGTCTTCTTTGACAGCAGAGCCATGCATTTGAATGTCCAGCATGGATTTAGATGTTGGTTTTTAGGCAAATGGTTCCTTTCATTATTCTTTTTTTTAAAAAAGCTCTTCTAGGTAGTTAAGATGATGCTTGACAAGTCTTTTAGCCAAACATCTAATTCAGCTTTGGAATTTGATCTTTATTGCCTTTTAATTATTTATAAAAGCACAGGACTGAATATATTTTTCAATAAAAGGTATTAGAGCATAAATACAAGTACACAGAGTGAAATGTGTGTGAAGCAGCAAAATCCAGGTTGCTTATGTGAGAGAGCTTCAAAGCTGACTACTTGTTTGGCTCAAGAACATGACTCCCATCTGTGTCCAAAGCCTCAGTTGTATGACCTCCTTACAGAAAATACTGAGCTTACTAAATCTGCTGTGTGGTTTGCACTAATGTTTGTAATTAATAGCAGACATTCATCGTCTTTTCTTTTGTGCTTGTAGTGTTTAGTGTATTTCATGCTTCCTGGAAGGAGGGAAGCAGGCAAACAGAAGTGAGCTCTCATCTATTATGGAAGATTTTAACCTGACCTTTGCAGGTAAACTGTCTTGTAGACTGACCCAAAAGTCTTGAGTAAGATGATCTCACTATTGTGCAACAACTCTCTACAGTTTCGGCCAGTCTGTAAAGTTGAGACAGGCAGGACAGGGAAGCGAAACCACTTGTGACAGTATATATGTATTGCCCAGATCCACACAGTTTGCAGAATTTCAGGCTGCGTCAAAATCCCTCTGTTTGTAGACAAAGAGGAGAGAATGGCTGACCCATAACTAAAAGAATGGATTAAATTCATCCTCAGCTTTACCACAGGCTTCCTATGGCATCCCAGGAGAACAACTTCATCTCCTGATGCCTCACTTTCCCTTTCTGCGAGAGGGAGTAGTAATTTCCTACCTCACAAAGGAGCTATGAGGCCAAATTCACAGGTGTTGGTGAAGCATACAGATGTGGTGATCCTGTAGCTTTTGGCTTTCCATCCTTTACTAACATCCTGGCCCATAACAGATGGTGCTGCTAAGCTGTGGGTCCTTCTGGGCAATAAGATCAGCTCTGTCCTGGCTGCTGTCAGAGTACCATAAGGTCTGGCTTCTTGGCTGTTGGGAGAGCGTGACAAAGGCAATTTCATTAGAGCTGTTCTTATGGCAGGATTCTGAAAAGTTCTTTTGATAAAAACCCCACAAGACACCGTTAGATCCACCTGCCTTCTGTCATTAAAATATACACAGATCAGTCGGCTCTCACTGGCTTTGCTGAATCATTGCTTTACAGAAACATCAGCTTGGTAACTGGGTTGTATGTATCAAGAAAAGCTGCTAATGAGACAAGGCCTCGAGGTAAGCTCAGCCTTGGGGGCTTGGAACTCATTCCTGGGCATAGGTTCACACAGAGGTCACAAGGCAAAGCCTTTTCAACAGTGGCCCAAATGCTTCTTCCAATTAGTTCGCTACAAAGACTCAGTGGAATTAGGGCAGCTGAGTGACAATCTGAGTCAGATCAATTTTGGTCAAGATATCTAATTAACACTGCAGAATAATTCTAACTTTTTTTTTTTTCTGGATTGAAACCCTCTTTCCCCCGTCACATAACTTCAGCAGATACCATTTGCACTTAAACAGCAACCAAAGTTATGTCCATTCACAAGAAAACTTACTGATCTGTTCCAGAGTCCTTTTCCCCTCTCTGGAGATAGCTCTATTTACTTGACCTTTAACTATGAATTAGAGTGAAAAAAAAACACACCCCACTGTTGCACTGAGTTGTAACAAGAAACTTCTACCTGAAAGAGTAAGCTCATGTCAGAAAAGATGTAATTTATATCTACCCACTGTTGTTGAAAGATGGTAGCTGTAGTACTGGAAAAAAAGTGGTTACTATTCCTATGAATTCCATAATGATTTAGTTTGCTTGAGAGCTGTCTGCAAAGCTTTAGATCAGTTATATGTTTATAGCTAAGTTAAGCTAAGGAAGCTATAATATCATTGCTGCTGGGTTGTTGTTTTTTTTAACTGAAATGAAATGGAGAGCTGGAACATAGATATTCATGGAGTCAGTTGTGAATTTCTTTCATGCACTGAAGCACATTAAAGTCTTGGCACAAGAAATGGTAGTAAGTATATAACTGGACTGAAAGTGTTTACTAAATGATCACCAGCTTGATGTGACATCCAAGATCTCAGCACAACTTGGATGGGATGTTACAGTATTAACTGGTTCTGTCAAAATATGTTGACTACTCTTATCATGCAGCTGTATGGTTTAGGTACATGAGAGCTGCAAAGATCTGTGATGGATCCTGTAATACCTAAAAAGGGGTCAGAGTTCCAGCTATAAAAAGACCTTTTAGTATCTATCTGCACAAGACACTTGATTAAAATTCAGTGTAAACCTTGAAGAGAGTGTTAGTCCAAACTCATCTTTCCTCCTCCTTGGCTTTGTTCTCCTTTGCATGGAGTCTCTGTGCCTGAAGTTGAAAGTTTAGGGTTATTTACAGATGAGCTGCAAGCTCTTAGAAACTGAGCAGCAACTCAACTGAGAGCTCAGCCAGGACTGGGCTACAGAAAGCTGATGCCTGCTAGCAGGAGATTAGGATTAATGCGTATTATAACACCTCAGTTTGCTCGTGTTTAGTCTCCTGAAGCATTCTCCTTCGTTTCTTGGTTATTTCACAGAGCTGTTTAGGGCACTTTACACATTGTAGGATCAGATTCAGTGTTTGTAGCAGTATTTCACCTGTGCAGGTGGGTCTAGTGAAAGGAGATGATACTCAATAAATTTGTCTGCTTGTCTTTTCATTAAATCAATGAGTGTGGTTAGCTACTTTTTGTAGGTAGCTTTTTCTCCCCTCCTACAATTAGATTTAATCCATTGCAAGAATATCTTGTTCCTGACGGCTGTCAAAATGTAAACTTAAACATAATCCCCAAACCTCACATAACAGAACCTGTAGTCAGTTGTGTCCTACTTTCATAGACCTGGGAACTGTGTTAGCAGGTCCCTGGTATTCTGTCGAGCATTTGCAGGAATGAATAGAAGTTTAGTCTCTTTAGCTTATGACTCCTTAAAGGATGAGTAGTCAATGTTTCTGAAAGCCCAGACCTGATTAAAGATACTCTGTGGTGCATAAAAATCCTCAAATAAATTGAATTTCCTAACCTTCATGTAAGTAATTCCAAACCTGCATCCCTAGCCAAAGCAGAGAGGCCGGTGTGGCTTTTAAGGCTCGCAAACTGAAAGAGAAATGCTTTATCCTTCAAACATTATTTTGTATTTTTTTGGGCCTCTAGATTTTTAAATTTTGTACCAAACTTTATTAGAAACTTTTTCAAATAAAAATGCTAGAAGTAGGTTAACGTGTGTTTCAGTCTCTTTAAGCTGCTGTGATCCGTAACAATGATGTTTAAAAAAGCTCCCCCCAAACCAACTGGTTTAATGTTCTCTTATTTATGATGTTCAGAACCCCAAAGTACAACACACTGGATGTGGATGCATTCAATATCTTATGCATGACCCTTTCTTTTTTTTTTCCCAGTGCAGGGGAAAGAACTTGTAAGACCTAATTAGCAAGTGTTACTGATGTGTGCTATCAAAACGAGGAACAAATAAATGAAGTGAAATGTACCTGTGATTCTTTTTTTTATTTCGGATATTAAGATATTTAAGACAGCACTTAAGGGTGTTACAGAAAACTGCCTGTCCCACAAACCCCGTGGCAATATCAGGATAGGTGCAGTACACTCGGTGCTGTCGAGATGTGGGATTCAGAGTATGCAGAGGAAGAAAGAAAGGGAATTTTGATGGTTAACCTGGTTGTTTCATTACAGTCACGTTTTAGTCTGGGGTTTTGAATTAATAGATAATCATCCAGACTCCAGCCAGCAGAGGGAGCGTGTGAAACAAAGACTCGTTTGAGAAGGTCTGTAAAACCGAAAGTGTTCTTGTGGGAAACAAAGCAAAACGTTTGTGGCAGATGAACCCTGATTTGTGAGTTCACACATGGACAGGGCATAAAGCTCACATCTGTGGGGAATTACTCAGACTTGTTGGCAAAAAAACCCCACTACCTCAGAATCATTCCTCAGCATGAATCACACTCAGCCCTTGGCGTGCTGTAAGGAGGGCTTTCAGGTGATGTAGTTGATTCAGCGAAGGGCTTAGGGTGTGTGTGGCGGTTGGGGCTGTGCTGGTGTCTGTGCCTGGCTCTCATCTGCAGAAGAGAAAAGGTGAGGGAATGCACCCTGGAGAAATCTGCATCTCTGCATCCAGGGCACAGACACATCCTCAGGGAGGGCTGGATTTTCAGGACTGTCTCCACTGCCTTCCATTACATCTGGCTTTGTCAGTGGGGGATGCACTGAGGCATAGCAGCAACTCCAAACCTGTGTGAGGAGGCTGGGACTGCCCCTGGACGTGGTTGCACTTCAACCCTAAAGGGTAATGCCAGGAGGAGTGTAGCTATTTCTGCCCTTGTGGCAGTGGCATTTCTGCTCTTTTAAGGATGCGTAAGGCAGCTCACTGTAAGACAAAGGTGATTCATGGACAATTTGCTCTTGGTGCTGGGAGGAGGAGAGGCCCTTCCAAGACTACCACAGGCAGAGCAGCACTCACACTCTGTTTATGTACTTGTGGGATCCAGTGTTACTTGCACAGTCAGCAGTTGAGCTTTGGGTTCTTTTAGCATTCAGATGAGTTACCTGGGATATCTTTCACCATCTGTCCCCACACACACACACACACACACACACACTCCACACTGCGTTAGCTGCTGTCACATCATCTGCTCCAGTGCTCTCATTCCTGCAACACAAACATGCCATGGGTTATGAAACTGCAAAGTCAGAAAGGCACAGCAAAGCAGCAGCATACGCTTAAGATGATGGCATCTACTTGTGAGGGGTTTTTTTTTCCTCCGTCCATCCAAAAACCTCATGCTGAAAAAATATGCAAAGGCAGGAGTCAGAAATGCTGCCTCACCTCCCTGCTGTGGCCAGAGAGGCTGGATGTGAGGGGTCAAGGGCTTACGCCCAGCTCTGAGGCTCCAAAAACTTCTGTTTCCTTTTGCACTCCGTTTTTCATCACAATTTCCTCTGCAAAAGGGGAAGAGAGCTCACCAGACTTCCACAATACCATACCATTTCATTTCAAATCCTGCTTTTGGTTGTCTGTGTGGACAGTCAAGGGAGAGAAGATGCTATCTGTTGTTTTACAGTCACTGTAATACACTGTAGGCACAGTCTAAGCCTGGTTTTGGGCACAAAGAGCCAGCTTCATAGTTCAGGTCCTGTGTGATCTGCTCAGATTCTGGGCAATTAGTCTGAGAGCACATTGGGAATTTGTATTTAATGTGAAACATTGATGGTGGAGTTCCCATCCCTAGAGATACTGCAGTATTGCAGAGCTTATTGCATGTAGCTGAGGTACTGAGGGTCATGGCTTAGTGATGGGCTTGACACTGTGAGGTGAGTGGTTGATGATCTTAAAGGTCTTTCGCAACCAAAAGGATTCTATGATTTTAATTGCACATCTCACCATGAGCCATATGGTAAAGCTGGTGAAACAGGAGCTTTGGCCTGAGCCAATGTGAGTTTTTAAGCACACTCTAAGGATCTCCTTCTATAAATTATATTTGTGCATGTATCTCTATATACAAACACACATACACACATATATATATATATATGCACAGATATGTTGCAATAGTGCAAACCTAGAACCACTTGGATTATAGACTGACTCCAGGCTTATCATGTTCATTTTACTCAGATTGAAACAATGCTATTGGCATGAATTTGGGCTCAGAGCTTCTGTATTAATGAGTGTCATTGTCTTTATTTCTTGGGCTGGTGATCTTCTCACCTGACTGAGTTTCCAAGGGAGTGTCTGAGTTCAAGCAAGCTCTAAAAAGGTCTGCTGGCCTGTCACCTCGAGGCAGATGCAAAGGGTTACTTATATCAGCCACCCATCCCACCTCTTTGGGCCTTTACTTCAAGATGCAAGTCCCCATTTTAACTAATTTTCCTGTGTCACTTTGAAATGCAATTTAATTCTGAGTAGAGTTTACTCTTACCGTGGCATCTCTCCTGTGTCTGCCCAGAACAGTATCTCCTGAGCTGTGAAAAGACATTTACTGTTTGCATATTAACCCAGCAGAGCCAACGCAGCTGTGTGCTCTTCCTTCTAAAACTTCCTCAACAAGACTTGTTTACTAACCTGTAATCAGTGAAGGGCAGCAGGGTGAGCTCAGCACCTCTTTGTCTTCAGTGACAGAAGTCAATAAACTTTACTTGCAGGCGTATCAAGCCTTTACTTGCAGCAGGCATAACGAACAAGTCAGCTTGACCCAATCTCAGTTTCCAGAGCTGGAGTTGGGAGCAAAACCAACTATCTTTCAACTTCCAAATCAATCAGGGCACTCAAATCATTAAAAGCTAATATGTGCCAGGATCCAAAATGAAACATTGCAGTCACTTATCTTCCAGATGAAAAACAAGTTAAAGCAGAAGGTGCTTTTCCTGTTAATACCTCATCCTTTTCTTAAGTAACGTCTCAGGAGCCAGGAGATCTTTACTGCGTGGGAAGAAGGGCATTTGAGGAGGAGAAAGTTTAAAAAGCAACAAAACCAGCAACAAAACCAGCAAGAGTTGGAGATCAGCTGGGCTAAACTTTCACACCTCCACTAGCCCTGGGAGCAGCAGCTCTCCAAGGGCAGATCCAGCCCTCAGCGGGCCAGGGTGGCTGCTGATTCCCAGGTAGGGCTGTGGGGAATTCCAGTGCATGGGTCACTTCTTCCTCCTCTTCTCCTGAACAGCCCCTGGCTGTCTGCCAGCTTTTCATAAATGGTGATACAAAACAATGAGGGCGTTTACTCATTTAAGTTTGCAGGAAGAGATATTGAATTTAATCAAAACAATTCGTTTCCACGGCCTGGAGGGACCCTCTCTGCCCCTGAGCAGAGCTGAAGTGGCCAAAGACCTGGATTCACACTAGCCCAAGGTTCAGCTGCCAGTGTTTCACTTCAGCTGGATGGTTTCTGTAGCCTGTCAGTGCGTGTCACAGTTCACCAGAGTGTCAGCAGTGTTTGTGCAGTTAAAGACATAAACACATCATGGTGAGCTGGCGCTAGCACTGACTGAGCAGGTTTGCTACTTTCGTCCTCAACAATGTGCCTACAAAACTCAAGCTGCTGCAGACTTGGGAGCACAGAGGGTCCTATGAAACTACTATACTCCTCATAGCAGCTGAGGACACTTAGCTGTAAGCAAGGAAGCAGTTAGATGACTGACATAGTGGTATTTTAGAACCCTTGCTACAGTCTGCTGCAGCCAACAGAGACTCATGTCCAAAGGAGCTCTGGGGACTGTGGCTGATGAAGGGGGAAGGAGCCCCAAGCCTCCAGCAGCAGGTTACCACTGCCCCAGCCATTAATGTCTGTGAACATCCAGTGCCTCTTGAGCTTTACCACAGTAAGGTTTGAACAGGGATACAACCAATTCAGATCATAAAACTTTTGCCCATGTATTGTTTGTAGTTGCTTCATCCAACGCGCTGGTGAAGGTGCCTCTGACACCGCAGCAAGGAGAGCAGGAAGTGGAACAGACAAACAGGGCATCGATTGGATTGTACTACACCCTTTTGAAGAGACAAACTGTAACACAAGTAAGGTCAAAACTTTCAGACTTGGTGTTTCCCTCAAAGTCAATAAATTAATTAGCCAGGGGAAGAAGAACATGGGCTCGCTGTCCCTTATCAGCCCCAGCTCACCACTCGGCTGGCTTCCCCTTCCCTGAAATGTTTGGAAAGAGATGAGCAAAGGTTGTTTCAGTAAAGAGTACCTCAATCATTAAATGAGGCTGCTACTCATAACTCATAAGGATAGGAGGCTGGCAAAATGCCCCGTGTGATCCCTGGCTCAGCCCGAGTGGCCGTGCCCTTCTGGAGCTGCCATAAATGAGCTCAGCATCACTCACACACCCATGGAAAGGAAGCCTTAGAAAATGTTAGGAACTTGTGTAAATCAAAAATAGTTTTGCTCTTTAGCAAAACCTTGCTAGAGGCATCCAGATTTCACCAGCCACAAACCCAAATCCCTTACAATTAAGGACAAGGGTACTCTCACAAAATGAAGTATCCAATGTCTCTGGAGTTTCAGTTGCCCTGACTGTAGAAAGTTTTATTTATGTTTTCTCTCTGATCCATCTTGAGCAATAATCACAAAGTGAAATGAGTCCAGCTGGGCAAAGTTGCCTCATTTTATACACTTTTACAACTCTTATCAGGACTAAGAAGAAGGGGTGAAATGTTGCAATCAAACCACCCATGGCCAGAGATACACCACTCCTGACACCACCATTCCAAAAAGCACTGTTCTCCCACCTCGTGCCTGCAATTTCAGCTTTTTGTTATTGTTGGGATTTAACACAACAGGTAGGCAAGAGGTCTGTGTGCAGCACAGCACAGCATGCAGGGCTGGACATGCACACCTTGCCTAATTAAAAACTCAACTTTTCCCAGCCTGCTCTGTTTTAACTCCACAGAGGTGCAAACCTATCTGTCTTTCACCACCTAACTGGAGATGCAGATATGTCACCACATAGCTCAATGTCTCTGCATTCATCTTTCTTTTTTATCCTTTTATTTCTCCTGCATGTACCTCTCTATGCTTCAGACACTTATTTTCTGTGGAAACTCTTTCTTGGTAGCAGCCACAACTGGAAAGGAGGTTTAAACTGAGGGTGACAGGGATTTCTGTGAGCTCTTTGTGACAAAGGGGCAGCAAGTCTCTCTTGCACTGGTGTGTTTCTACCAGAAGTTGAGATGTATTTTTGAAGTGTTTTGTGAGCAATTCATATGACTCTAGCATATATTGTCACTATAAAGAAAGCCATAAAGGCTCAGTGCTTCTGGAGGTGCTAACATTAGGCATTCTTGGATTCTTATACTCACTGATAAGACAAGGAACTCGAGTTTGCAGGATTAATACCATTTCAGGCTTTTTGACCTTTTTCACGGAATGTTTTCACAGGGAAATAACCAGAGCAACCTGAGTGCTGTGTTCACCAGCAGTGCCTTTCCTGGCTCTCCAACTCACTGCAACCAACAACAGTGTGTGTACAAATTTTGCTTTTCTTTGATCATTTAACCTGGGAATGAAAAGTAAAGGACATTTGCAGTTCCCTTACCTGAGTTTGCTCCTCAGAGGATATCACCACGTGGCTCACCAGCCCCTGCTCCCAGCTGAGGTGTGGAGGGAGGAAGGACCTGCCCAGATCATCATCATCTGAGCTTCCCTTCTGCACTTTTAATCACAATTGAAGACAGCTTTGTTTATATGCCATAATTCCCATGGTGCACCAAGCCAAATGCTTGTTTATCTAAAACATTATCTAACAACATTGTGTAGGCAAACGTTTTGAAGCTTGAATAATATTTGCTCAATTCGAGTTCAAGTTCAGACCATACTCACCAACAAAAGTCACGTGAGGTTTGCCAGTTTGGTGACATCTTCCTTTTCTCTCCTTCTACCATTAGGCATGCAACTTGCTCACTCCAATTAATGTGGTCTTCTGAGATAAATAAAATCCACATATGAAATCTAATAGCACAGGTAGATCTGCAGGGATTAACAATATGAAGGAGAACATTGTCAAGCATCTAATGATATTTCGTGGTATGTTTGCTACAGCTAATGCTTTTAATTGCATTTTCCAGTTTAATTCTAGTAGCCAAAGGCTCAATGCACAAGGCAAATACAAGACAGGATAATTGGCATGCCCAAGTGCCTCTTTTCGACATAAATCAGTCAGACAGCAAATATGAGTTGAGCAAGGAGATCACTCTTGCAGTTTAATTCACTCAATATTTTGTCCAAATTAATTTTACACTGCAGGATGGAAAAATAGACCTGGGAAATGCACTGAAAATGTCAGGAGGGACCAGAGCCACAGAATCCCCCTTCCACATTAACATTTCACACAAGTGTGAGAAAGCTTTTAAGCAGACTGATCAGGGAGGAAGAGGATCAGACAGAGGCATCTTGCTGACTGCATTTCTCCATTGCCATTGGTTTGAAGATGCATTACTAATTTCTGTTAGCTCTGAGTTTCAATCCTTCATTCCAGTTTCCTGCATGCAGACTGTGATCTGACTACCAAAAATTTGGCAGCTCTTCACCAGGTTGGGTTTTTTAAGCATTGTTACCAACTATAAAGAAACATGTCTCTATTTGGCTTCTCCACAGCTCATTTGGCCATCCAACCTAAGAAAACACTACAGTGATGCCATGGATCACATCCAGTTTTGGAAAGCCACACTGAGCTGAGTACAGTATTTCCAGGCTGTGAGCCACAGAACAAGCCTGTTCCCGTTCATGTGGCTTTTGCTACGATCTGGAATGAGGGCAGGAGCACATCCAGTGCATGGTCCCAAACACACTCACACATATTTCAAACCCAAAACTCATCAGCTGCAAAAACAAAACATTTGGGGAAACTCCAGTAAGGGAAGAAACTGCCAAAAAAAAAAATGATATTCTCTGTGTACATGGAGTTGTTTTTAATTCCTGGTTTACTCTGTGGCCTGGCCCAGGGCAAGGACAGGTGAGTGCTGGTTCAAGAGAGACAGTGGGTGCAAGTAACTGTACGACAGCACAGTCCCTTTCAGCATCAATGAGCCAGCAGTTTGACTTTACTTTAGTGGAAGGTTGCACCCTGGCACTGTAGTGGCTGTTCCAATGGATCCCTCATTGTATTAGCAAAGACCACCCCCTGAAAGGAGTGACATTTCTCCTCAGCTTGAGGATAGCCACACTAGCAGGGTGAGCCTCCCAGCATCAGCCCTGCCTCTGTGGTTTCTACAAGGGTGCTATGTGGCAGGTCCTCAGTGCCGTTACCTGACTGCCTCAAGCACAGAGCATCTTGACACACTCCATACACACGGTTTACAATCTTCAGTTCACATCAGCGTTAGCACTTCTTTACCATCAGAAAGGTGGTGATATAAGGGATGGAAGCCAGTTGTTCCATGTTTATCCAGTATCAGTGATTTCATAACACTCAGCTTGCAAGCCATGACTAGATGATTTCAGCTGCCAACGGCACAGCCCAAGCATCAAGCTGTGTTCCCTCTGCTCAGTGCTCTCACAACTCCGAACTGTCACAGGAACATTATCATGGCTAGGAATAAATCCTTCAGAAATTTTGCCTTTCGAAAACAGGATTTCACAAATAGAGAACATATACCTTTAAAATGCTCCTTGAGGCACAAAAGCTCAATCTCTGGAAGCGCTCAAGTGTTGTGCTGATGAATGAGTGAAGCATGATATTGACCAGCAGCTGACCTTACTGCTGATGCTGCCTGTGTGGGGATAAAGCATGGGTCAGGTTGGACGTTATGCCTTCTACCTACATGAATCAGAGAAACAGAGAGAGGTGAATATAACAGATTTTGCAAGGACTGCAAAGTCTACAGGTCAGTGTAAACACACATTAAACATACATGAAGATTCTGCTCCAAGCTGTCAGAAACAGGGAATTTTGGGGAGCTACGTGCTTACCAAATAGTGAACTGCATTTCCTTGAAAACTACTGTCCACATGCTGGGAAATTTTAATACCCAGTGCTTTACATGCAAAACAGAATAACTGCTTCAACTAGAGTAGTACTGTCTGAGTATAAATGTCATCCAAAGTATTTAAAGAACAATAAAGAAAATGTTGCTAAACCAAGATTGCACAGACCACGTGAGGGTATTCAGATCTATGTGTGTTTAGACAGTAGTGTTCATTCACACACCTCTGCATCTATGAACAGAGGTTTTCGGTCTGGAACAGCACCACGTGCAAGGATTATCTGATTAGTAGAATTTTCAAGTAATCTGTTTCTCATGACATTCCTTCCCTGTGCAAAAACAGCAGAGGCTTGTCAAGGCATCAATAATTCAGTCTTAAAAGTCAATTCTTACAAAATGCTCTTCAGGCATGAATTCTTCATAATCTGCCTTCTGGGGGGATGGGTGCTGGGATTTCCTGCACCTCCTCGTGCTCTTGAAGACAGGGACACACTGTGGTAGAAAAGATGAATAATTTGGCTGAAGTCAGAGAAGAAATCTGACAAAGAGCCCAATATAGCTCTGAGGAGCTCTAGGCTGGTAGGTCTCACTCTGAGCCACACAACTCAACTAGTTTGGTGCAGTTTACTGGGAAAGAGGTAAATAATCAGACATCATATAATAAAAGCATACTTGTTAAAGAAAACAAAAGGAAGTTTCCAGACCTAAAAACTGTAATAAGAAGTTCAGAGCTCAAAAAAAAAAAAAACCCCAAACCACAAAAGAAAGGGAAGGGAACACCAGATGTTCTCTCTTCAGATACTTGGGGACCTGGCAGATTGTTGCTCTGGGAAGGATGCAGCCGTTCAGCCTTCAGGCAGACTTAGCCATGAAACCATGAGATCAGAGAGAGGTTTTTTTCTCTCCCCATGCTCTCTGTCATGAGCGGTGACAAGAGCTGCCAGACTCTGGAGGCTCGCCTCAACGTGTTACACCTGGACTGGTCCCAGGGAGCAGGATAAACACAACCAGTAACTCTCAAACTTCATTCCAGTGGGATGCAAGCAAGCACCAGCAGCTTAAAGGTCAGCTTGAAGACACAACTCTCTTTGTATTCTCAGAAGTCTTTACCCAGAGCATCACTGAACCGCTTTGTTTACATCTCTGGATTAAAACCACTATGGCTGTGAGGATCAGATACAGCCTAAATCAGACAGACAGCAAACCAGGATAACAAATGGGGAATGCAATTTACCCTTTAGGCACTTGTTTTGATTTACAAAGTGCAAATAAAGCAGAAGTTATTGCTTTTTCCTGCACATCTTGCCTTGGGAACATTTATAAAACTCTGGAGGCTTCCTGGATTGCATTTTAAGAACCATAATCCAGAGCCCCTGGCAATATTACCTCTCTGATTGGGGCAGAGACATTCAAAAGAAAGAAAGAGCCCATTAAACCTTTTCTAATGCGTAACAGGTCCTTTTCTGAGTAAGGCAAAGATGCCTGTATGAATTCACTGCCTCCAAAGTCCAAAAAGGTTCACTGTTGAAGAAAACTGCTTCACTTCGAACACAAAGAAACTTGAAATCCAAAGCAACTTGTTGAGCAGCTACACCAAGTTCTCCCAGTTCTTTTTCCCTGTGGCAGATTCAGGGCTAAAATTCCCAAAGGCAACAGAATTGACCCCTTTCCCATATCTCTAGTGTTGCTCTTGTTCTTCCTACAGTGCCCTTTGTGATGATGGAAATCAGGGCTACGTTCAGCAAAGATGTAGCATTGCAAATCTACACTGGGGCTTGAATCTGCATCTACACTGGTCCTGTTCCAATAGAAGCCTGTTCCTAAACAGCACAGAGCGAGAGGGCACTTGTTTGGTGGAAAGAAGGGCATTCCTCTGTATGCATAATCAGATGAGGCATCAAAATCCACCTCAGGACCTGTGGCCCTGAAAATAATCGACTCAATTCTTTCAAAACAATAGAGTCCCACATCTGCAGGCAGGAAGCAGTGCTTGAAAAGGGAGTATTTTCAATGTCCTCACATCTGCTTTCCTTCTTACCTAACCTTTCCTGCCTGTCAGCTTCCATCTCCTGCTGCCATAGCCCTCCTCCATACTCAGCCCTTGCCCTGCTCTCTGTGCGTATTTACATACCTTGGTTCACCCAGCGATGTTGAATTCTTTGTGGGAAACTTCAAAAGGCTTTACTGCATTGTCCTGCTAATGATTTGTAAGCATATTATCTGCAATCTCTGCTATCCCCATCCAGCTATTGTGCTCCCTGTAGAATAAACAGCCATGTCACAAAGCAAGACAAGCACAAAACCACAGAACAGATTACTACTAGAAACACTGTTCTTTCTGTTTATAGTTTTCAGGCTAGAAATACAAGCAATTAGACAATATACACAGGCTTATACAATAGGCACACAGGCAGTCAGGCATCTTCAGGATCTGGCGGGGGGAGCTACTGTGCATCTTCAGTTACATCCTTAAGTGACCCTAGAAAAACAATCTGAGCCAAGAAAGAGGATATAAGCACAGAAAACATGCTGTGTATGGAATATTTGTAAAATGTTCCTACTTCTACCCCATGAATGTTCTGTAAAGATGAACAGATTAGGTTCGGATTCAGTCCACTTCTTGTGGGCAGTTTATCAGTTTTAACTGATATGTAATTAGAAACAGCACCTCTTCCTCGTGACACAGAGGCAGTGGTAGTAAGAAGACACACTTGAAGGAAAAAAAACACAGGAATGTACAGAGCTGAGTGCTCTTTGGGTGTCCGCTCCCAACATCTCCAGTGTGCTCCCTCCCCTTGAGTAATCCTGATGGAGACAACCCTGATAAACCTTCCATCTAGATTTGTGACAGCAACCCATTGTCTTCTGCTATCCTGTAATTGAAACAGAATCTGTATATCCATCAGCAATCGGCAGAACAGGAGCACTGGCAAACACAGTGGGCTCTATAGCAGTCTCACAGCTCAAATTAAGATTGCAGTTTCATGCCCAAAGCTCCTGTTTCTCCTTTTCTCCTGTTTCGGAAGTGTAAAGTTCAAAGGTCCCGTGTTTCCTACTTTGAGGGCTAAGCTGTGGTCTCAAAAGATCTATTTAAAATTCCCATCTACCTCACACTATCCACAGCTAAGTCATGAAGCGTGCCTCCTCGCCCCACTTTCCACCTCTCTCACTAGAATATGCTACAGAGCAGGAGGATCTGTATTTCCCTGCATAAGGGAAACGTCCTTTACACAGCTGGGAGCTGGCAGAGAGTAACAGTGTAATTTCAAGCTGGTTTGGAAGCTGTGGTAAAAGGAGTGTGAATGACTGACTTGTCACCCCAGCCCATCCTTTAATTAGCAGGGATCCTAGGCCCCAGCCTTAGATGAAGGCCTCTCGCACTGCCCTGCACCGCCTTGTCCCTTAAATACATCAACAAAACTCTTCATGTTACCACACCATAAACAGACTTGGGAACTGAAGGTTTCCTTCAAATCTGGTCTAAAATGGACTGGGAGCTGTCAACTAATTATGCCATTGGGGCAGTCAAACCACCATCTCCAGAAGGTGTTGGTGATGTCTCTCCTGTTGCTCATGACGGGCTCCTCGCTTGGCCCTAGGCAAGACCTCCCAGAAGGGCAATATAGCCATACTGTATGAGACCATACAATATGGCCTCAACGTGCAGCTTGTGACAGAAACAGAAAGTGAGTTCAGCTGAGGTTTTCAGTTAGCTTCCTTCCCAAAGAAGCACTGCTAAACACGAGTCTGCGGGTAACAAAGAACATGAAAGCAAAACAAACCAAAAGTCCTTCTGGAGGAAATTAGTATTGTGCTTCTCATAAATAGTAGTTCTTTTCCAAAATGAATATTTCATAACAGGTAAGCATTAGGCAGATCTTTCCCACTAATCTGTTTCACAGATGAGTTTCAGCAGCCTGAAAACACTCGATAAAAATTTATAATGGAGATTAATAGAAAGCTTTCTGTTGTTTTTTTTTTTTTTTCTCAGAAGTATCAAAAGAAGCCAGAGCCTGGAAATGTGCCAGACTCAACCTCTGCATTAACAAAAAGATGCTGGAATATCTATGGCTGATGCTGGATGTGCAGCTGAGGGAAGGGTCCTCCTTGCCTTGGCACTGGCTCCCACCTCTCCTTGCGCTGCCCTGGGCTTGCCAGGCTCTTCACTCAGCCAGTTCTCATTGCTACCCCAGAAGAAAACCACCTGTTTTTTTTTCTTTTGCCAGGTTAATGAGCTATACTGGCTCTGATGAGCACCAGAGCTGATCCAAGATCATAGGTCCAACAGCAAGAAGGGAATAAGCATGAAGCTGGGCTTTTCCCTTTGAGCAGGGGTGAACATGTCTAACACCTCACTGAACTCACAAGCATCATTCACCTCTTGGGCTTGGTATGTACCCGTGGGTGTTATGCCCTACCCAATGATCACACCCCACCCCTGCCACTGATATTAGCTGCAGCTGGGTGAGAGGGAGCAGTCATTTCTGTGATGCCATATCATCATCTCCTGATGGTTTTCTTTCACAAAACTGCATCTGCAACATAATGGCTGCTTTTTAACATTAAGCCCTTGAGTCATTCTCTTTTGCATGAGGGCACTCCATTTCTGTGCTTCTGTCTCCACCACAACACTCTGTGTGCTGAGAACAGCTCTCTGCTGATAGATACGCTGTTATGTAGTGGTATTTCTTCTCTAGGTGATTAAAGACTTAATTGTCCCAAATGTATTACTGGACTGCAGCCTTAGAGAAGCCAAGGAAATCAAATTCACTTGCCTCCAACGGTCATAGAAAGGAAGATATAATTTTAAGCCAAGGCAAGTCCCTAGGTATTTGTTATAATTAAGTCAGCCATGGAGGTAGTTTTACAATCAAACTATGCTGAAGAGCTATTTCACTGTCTGATTGCAGTCATCAATTCTTTTCCAAGTGCCTTCAAGTGATAACTCTTCCCAGTTATAACTAAACTCATTTTATGTTTAATTTTTCCATGTAAACTTTGTTGCAACCTTTCCATTCTTCTCTTATCCCAAACTTCACAAATCCTTACCCAGATTAACCAGTAGACACTCACAATTCAAAATTTCTCAGGAGTCTAAAGGAGTGCAGCATTTTGCCCAGTCAGGGAACATTGACATGCAAGATAGACTTCAAGCTGTGCTTCTCCACATCTATCTATGTATGTATCTTTAATTAGGACACAAACATCCTCCACAGCAGTCTCAGGCACTGATTCTGCCAATACAAGTTTTTAACACTCATCAGCAAAAAGTTTGGAAACTGTTTTACTGTTGTGAAACATTTTACAGACAAATCTGGATTCCTTTAATGTCTGGGTTTGTAGCTGAGCCTCCAGGACATGCCTTTGCTGTGTTTCCCGTCTCTCCTCCTTTACTGTAAAATCTGAAATCTGTTTGTTTTTTTCTTTTTCCTGGTGACATCTAAGAACCTTTATAAACTCTAGGAGGTGAGCCTTAAAAAAAGTCAACTATATCTAGATGATGTCATCACGTGCACATTTTCTTTGGCAGAAAAACTGCTTTAAGTGTTTCCTCTCATCCTTTGTTTTCCTTGTGCAGTGTGCTGTGATTTCAGCTCTGTCCCTGCAATGGTTTGGTGTCCCTGCTGTGAAACAGCTCTCAAAACACCCACAATGCACATAAACTTTTTTAAAAGTGAGGGTTTTACCTTCTTTTGTGATTTGTGCTTGCATGGTGGCCACGCTGAGAGTTGCCCTGGTCAGCTCCAGCACAGCTCAGGAAGGACCAGCTGGGCACTGCCGCTGCCCTGGCTGCAAAGGAAACCTTAGTAAAACAAGTAAGAGCATGGGAGGCCAGGGAGGTTACAAGGCTTGCCTGGCTCCTCTGCAGACATGAGGGCAGTGAGGATTTGCAAAGCCTCCAGACTCTACCCTTGTGGAGGCAGGACCCTTGCACACACCACCCTATGTGCTGCCTCTCGTAGCTCCTCTTTCTCCTGTTGAATGGCCTGGTCATCTCTCCTTCTCCCCAGCTCAGAAATCATGTCTACACTAAGGCAAGGACAGCATTTGAGAAGTTTGTATTTCCAGCTATAGAATGACCCAACAACCCTAACTTAGAAGCACCATCTAAATTACAGGGATTCCTGAATCCTGGGCACTCTGGTCTGAGGAGACACTGGGGATGAAGAGGGCTGAGGCCTTGGTAAGACTCCAAGCACCTCTGTGGAAGCTCTTCCCTTCTAAGTGCTGGCATCTTACATTTTGTTTTCAGTTGGACTTTATTTGCATTGCCCAAATAAAGCTTCTAGTTAATAAATGACTTAACAGCTCAGTGTGCCCAGGGTAGTAGCTAATCTGCTGATATTATTGTGGTACTCAGACAAATAAGAGTCATGACCAAAGTTGAATACACAAGTTGGGAATGTTTTGCTTGCTAAGATACGAGAAAGTCTCAAGGGTTTGTTTGGTGGGCTACTCCTATATTAACTCACATCTCACTGCTAGCTAAAAAGTAATGGGAATAATCAAGTGCTGTGGATTGCCCAGAACGAGGTATTGGGTTGTGGGTAGGAATCACTGTCACAGCTCTAAAATAGTGATTCCTTTTTTTCCTAAATGCTATGTCCTCCACTTTAAGTTTTTTTTTTACATTGGCTATTTATTGTAAGAAATCTTTTCCAACTTCCTTCCCAAGTAAATAAGGACATCCTGCTTTGAAGTGGCTGAGGAAATGCTTGTTATGTGGTTTGATTTCCAGACACTCGAGTTCTTGATTTGCAAATCAATGTCAGCTTGAGTTTAGCTTGAAAAACTGGAGCAAGGAGAAGCGAAACTCTTAGTTCCAAGAGCAAATACACTGCAGCTCACTGAAGTATACTGCAGTTTACTTTTAGTTAAATATTGTTATGAAGTTTTTTTTTTTTCAGTTAAATATTACACAACTTCTGAGTAGGAGTGATGAAACTGAAATGCAAACTGGCCCAGGAGACAGCTTCGCTTTCTATTCTTCCTCAAGCCCTTTCTGTTTACCAAGATTCAGTGCTGTACAAATCCAAGAAATCACCTTGCACCTGGCCAAATTTGCCATCTGTAAACAACTCCATACCAATTCAGGCTCTGTCTCTCTGGCAATCTGGCCACAGAGCTATTTTAATACTCCATTTCCCAGTAGGTATGGGGAAGTTCTCCTCCCCACTACATAATAACCCACTTTTCAGGACAGGAGGAAAATGCCTTTGCTGCTTGTGTTACTGAAAATACAAACTGCCACCAAAGATCCAGGTACACAGAAAGGTAGTTCTGTAAGTCCATTATAGTGTTTGCATGACATATATGCAACAGCAAATATAACATAAAAGTGTGTGTATTTTGTGTCATCGCTGTGATACTGTTGGTGTGTTCACTGAGGTCAATGTTTCCTTTCAGCTTTGCTTCAACTGATAACCCAGCAATCTGCACAAGTAATTCAAGTTCTCCCAGTCTTGCACGGACTTCTCTGACACGTGTTTCCAGCTCACCAGCTTCTGGAGTTTCCCTCTGATGCTCTGAACAGTCTTGTCTAGCCCCGACTAACTGTGCTAGCCCCTGAGCTCTCATAGTCCCCCCATTAATCTGACAAGAGCCACATTTGAGATGCTGCAGGTACCAGCTTGCTAAAGAATTTTAAAGTATTTCCTAAGTGAGAGTCAGTACATTCCCACTCCCAGAAAGTCCTCCATGTCCCTCACTCAAGGCTAGAGAGCTACAACATTCAAGGCCACATTCTCTTCCTGTTATTGCCTATTTTTTATACTAATCACACAGCATGGAAGACTGAGCAGATGAGTCTTTCTGGCTACTGGCATGAAGTCTTTCAACAGGCACATAAAAATGGTAGGAAAACCTCTGTGTCTCAATTAGTATCTAGACTGAAGTGTGCAGCACTCCAGCAATGACCCAGGAGCCAGACCCACTTGTCACAAATCAGAGCAGTCCACAACACTTCCCAGTCTGCGTTGAGGGCAATATATGCAGTGTTTGCTCCACCTGCTACCAAAGCAGCAAACAAAGCAACCACCAAGCAGTCTCAAAACCTCCACAGCAGTAGGACACGGAGAGAACAAACCCAGAAAGCATGCACACAGTAGTGGGTATCACCTTACGTGACAGCTCTTGCTGTTGAAGCATAGATGAGCAGGTGCAAATAAAACCAAACCTATTTCCCACTTCCACCAGCATAGCTTGATGATGGCTGTGCTGCTATTAAATACAAGAACAAATCCACACATGCTCAATATGGATTAAATACGTTGTAGACCAAGCCAAATCAAGAATGCAGGAAAACAGATTCTGCTGGACAGCTGAAAATTGAACTTCACTCCATTCTCCTTCAGTCACAAGAGAGAAAACAGCCTGTCCAATTAATATAATACAAAGACACAGTCCAATCCAGTATGCCCTTTTTCACTAGTTATGGGAAGAGAGAAGGGGTTTCATACAAGTAGACATCATACCCAGCTGCCCGTTTCCTCTGCATCCATAGCAGTTTTTTTTTTTGCCAGCAGAGCCCCATCCAACAGGACAGAGGAGTGCAAATGGCAGTGAGGGAGCAGAAATCTCATCCAGTTCTCTACATACAGCCTCATTATTGATTTTAATCTGACCAGGAGGAGATTGTAGCCTAGACAAAGACAGACAGGTAAGTGACAGACGCTTTACCATGAAGAAGCCTCCAGAAAAGTCATTTATTTGCATGCATATCTGGCACCCTAAAGAGAAGTGTTTGTCTTTCATTTTCAGTGGAGGTTAAAAGCACTCACCTGTGTTAAAGATAATAAACTTTCATGCTTCAAGGCTTAGGCTGATTGCTTAGCAAGGCTTTGGTAGGCACCAGGGACAATTCTTCCTCTCTCTGAAACGATTGCAGGGGCAGCTTAGGTGTGTTATGGATTTCCTCCCAGCTTCTCCTGGAGCTGAGGCTGCCATGAACCTCTTTCAACACTATCACTCTGTTAAGGTAATATAGAAAAAGACTTAAAAGTAGCTGTAAACATCCCCTTTGCTCCTTTAGCAAGGAGCTATCAGCATCATCTAGTGCTTCATACAAGTCTGGTCATGCAGGAAGGTAATAGATATATGGCCAAATCCAGCCTTGAGATCTGCAGCTGAACTGAGTTGCCTCTACCTTAGTGACCCGAGGGACATAGTATATCCCTATAGAAGTGACATCATGAAAAAGGTTAAAATATATACAGGACATTAACAAGCAAAAGGTTAAGTACTTTCTCAACTAAAAATGGTAGATACAAAGTTAGATCTAGCTTGCTAATGCTACAGGATTATTGGAAATGAGTGTGGCATGCGTATGCACATCTATTCTCTGCTCTATTTATCAAGTGAACTGCTTGGGGCGTTGAAAGAGAGAGGTCAGGTTTGAATAAATTAATTTGTAGGTGCACTTCGGGCCAGACATACCATTATTGTTGTTTGTGTAACACCATAGGCAAAAAGAGCATTGCACTGATAAACAGCTGCTCATTCTGATCCCGTGACAGTATAAAATCACGGCTTACTCATGTATTTGCAATGGTTTGCAGCTGACAGCAAAACATGAGGTCTGAGTCTGGCACATGGACCGCAAAGGAATGAACCAGCTACAAGAGCCAAGATGTGATCTGTCCGGCACATGTGCAAAAAGGAGCACAACTGTGCAAGGTTAACTCTGTGCTGGCTGCCACAAATAACGGGTTTGGGATCTGCTTCAGTAGGAGGCTTCACTGGATGAGGCTGTTCCTGACCCATGGCCCTGAAGCAGGGCACAGCAGTGCCCTACGTGGGCTGCGGAGGTGGGCCTGGATTGCCTCTTCCCTGTGGGGAGGACAGCAGACACAGCAATCTGTGTTCTTACAGCCAGATATTTAACAGCTTCATGGCAGGAAGGAATGGCTGGGCTAGCAAAGCCTAAACTCACAGCAGCATTCCTGAATGCTGGTGGGAAAGCCTGGAGGGAATGGAGTACCTCAGCTAGGCATTAGCTTGTGGAGGAAAAGTGGCCATAGATAGCATCTTTGGTGACAAAAAGCTCAATCTGAGCCATGCTCCCAGGAGGGGGAAACCACAGCTGTGGGGCTGCTCTGCTCTCCAGAATAGCTAAATTCTACAGCTACAGCACTGCAATTATATGCTTTGATATCTGTGACCAAAACCACAAGCTCCTTTGCTGCTCAGCAGAGAAATCAATGTCAAGAACTGATACACACTAGAAAGTCAACTCTGCTTTCTCTGTCTTGGAAAAACCAGCACAGCTCTGATGTCCTGGGACTGGCAGGGACTGACCCTCTCTCCTCTGAAAACATCTTCATATATCCCATCACCTCAATCAATTAGGAGTTTTCATGTCAGTTTTCCTTCATTTTCACACATTTTGAGAGCCATTACAGCTTGCTATCACTCACGCTGCTAGGGGAGAAGTATGGCAGGTCCACTGCCAGGTATTCCTTTGACATGCCAAGTAACACAGGTCCTGAGTCCACAGGACAGATTAAGGTTTATCTCTATTTAAATGGTTCACCGGGTAAGCTTTAATAGGATGAAGAAGCTAGGAAGAATCAGAGGTTTTGCTTTGGTCTAGCACCACACAAAGGAGCAGATCCTTGCTTTGTTTAAAGGAGCACTAATGACATTTCCTCCCACACAGGTCATGACCCCTCAGTTTTACTGCAGGAAAATTTCATCAGAACAGAAATATTATACTTAGAATTATTGTATTAGAATTATTATACTTAGAATATTTGATACAAATGGTGTTCAGGATCATCTTACACCTGAGACCAAAAAAAAATGACTGCATAAAAGTAATCCTTGAAAGCACCAAAGGTTTTTATATGTATTTGATGGTGCAAACAGTCGGAGTTTCACACTCTTATTATCCCGGTGTGGAAACCCATCAACATTTTATCATTGGACAACGACATCTTAACATCTGAAAACTTCAGAAAGAGAAGTCGTGTGATCATTTTTTGGAAGAAGCAGATTTGAGAGGAGTGGGGCTTTTTTTTTGTTTTCCTCACTCTTCTTTTCAAAGTAAACTTCACTAATATTGCCTTCCAACACTAGCACTAACTCAATGAGCATTAAATCAAATGTAAAGAATCCATGGAGCTTTCCATTGAGCTTTTTTATCCCTGGATGGCTCAGAGCAATGCGGCTCATGCCTGCTAGACACTTGCAAGATGATTGCGTGGTTACTGAAAAAAAAAATCTTTAATGGATTGGTGTCTTTTCTGACAAATAGTTCTTTCACAGGTCATAGGTCAGAGGCAAATCTGTGATGAGGCTGGAAAAATACAGACTACAAACCAGCTCCTAGGCGTCAACAACAGGAGTGCTACATAGTCCTGGGCTTCCTTTCACTTTTGTTTTTATTCTCTTTGAAAGAAAACAAAGTAGTTTCGTTTCTTTCAAAAGCTGTAGTACCTCCCTAAACATTTAGAATGAACTGAATGAACCACACAAACTCTCTTCAGCAGGCAAGAGTCTTCCTTCAAATTCCTTTACCATCCTTTAACTGACTTTTCACATGGTTCTCTCAGATGAAATTTCTTACTTAGGAATTTATGAACCATGATAAACAAGGTAGGAGGCAGGTTAGGGTTTTTTTTTGTAACATCCTTTTGTGCATGTGCTAAAACCTGTAAGAAACTCCCTATCTGAAGCTGACACAGCTGTTGCATTAAATAAAAGTGAACAGGGGGTCCAGCATCCCTGCTCAGAAAGGGGCTGAGATGCTGCAAAATCAGGAAGAGCCCATAATGTCGTACTAACTTTGCTGAGAAGTCATAGGAGGAGGTCATGAGCTCACTTTACAGAAAAATGTTAGTCTTGTCCATCTGACACATGTGTTGGAATGACACAGATCTGAACAGTTTTGGCACACAGATTGCATGCTGTGAAGAGCCAGACAAATAAACTGCCTGCTGCCACGTTAAACAGGGATTTGGGGATTTTTTGTTACATTATGCTGGAAGAAAAGATTTTTCTTTTAGTAAATGGTTGAATACAACACAGTTATATCTTCTCAAGGTCTCCTCAATAGTCAGGAGAGGCATCTTTATCTTATTTTTTCCCTGTAACTACACTGAGAACTCCCTCCTGCATCAGGTCATGGATGTTGGGTAGGAGCCAAAATTTCAGACTGACCTGCAGCATCACAGTGAAAGGGAACTAACTGGAATCTGAAAGCCCAGTTTTTCATGGTTGCATTGTCAGCAGACCACACTGGTGCTGCCTCTGCTGATTTTCAAGTGTCTGCAGGTAACCACAAAGTTGCTTATAATCCAGAGTCTGCGTGAGGTGGCAAAAGCCCAGTGGAAGTCAATGGACAGATCCTAAATCACGCACACGCCTTTAGAAAAACTTCTGCCTGGGCTCAACGGTGTTGGGAACAGTTTGCAAGAAACAATCTCAGGGCTTTGAAAACCAACCAACCAAACCCAAAAGTGACCTGAGATAAAGCAAGCCCCGAACGGAGGAGCTGGAGTTCAGGTCTAGAGTGGATGGCAGAGGCTGTCAGCCCACAGGCACCTTTCTGCGATGCTCCAGCTCTAGGGGCGAAGCTGCAGAGAAGGATAACCGTTGTGTGACTCTGATAACCCATCCTGCAGCCAGGAAACGCCAGGCGTCTCCATACTCTTAACCACAGCCTCCATCTCTTAGCTGCTCCCTCTCTCCCATTTTCACCATTCCCTGGTGAAGACCCCGCAGGATGCTTTACAGATACTCTGCAGCGTGACTGACAAACGCTCCCCCCATTCNTTTTCCGTTGACGGGGCGGGTTGCGGGGCGGGCTGCCTGCCGGGGGAAGCCGGCGGGTGAGCCGCTGGCACAGCCCAGCCCAGCCCGTACCTGGCCGCTCCTCCTCTGCCCCGCCGTGAGAAGCCCGCAGAGCGCGGCGGTGCGAGCCCAGCGCTGCCCGGCCAGGATGCTGCCCACGGCCGGTCCCAGCCCCGGGCAGACCTGCGGGGCTGTGCTGGTGGCCGCCGTGCTCCTGCAGTCCGTCTGCGTGGCCGTCACCTTCCTCTACTTCACCAACGAGCTCAAACAGGTTGGTGAGGGGCGGGCCGGCAACGTGGGGGGGTGTGTGTGTGTGTTGGGGGGGGACCCCCGCGCCATCTCTCCTTTTCTCTCCCTTTTGTTTTGGGACGAGAAAAGGAAGGACTGGCCAANGCTCCAGCTCTAGGGGCGAAGCTGCAGAGAAGGATAACCGTTGTGTGACTCTGATAACCCATCCTGCAGCCAGGAAACGCCAGGCGTCTCCATACTCTTAACCACAGCCTCCATCTCTTAGCTGCTCCCTCTCTCCCATTTTCACCATTCCCTGGTGAAGACCCCGCAGGATGCTTTACAGATACTCTGCAGCGTGACTGACAAACGCTCCCCCCATTCCGGAGGGGAAGGGAGGGGAGGGGGGAGCGGGTGGGAGCCGGAGTCCTCCCGGCCAGACCCGCACCCACGCCCTCGCCTCGGCGGGACGGGGCGGTCCGGGGCGGGCTCCCCCCCTCCCGCTGNTGTGTGTGTGTGTTGGGGGGGGACCCCCGCGCCATCTCTCCTTTTCTCTCCCTTTTGTTTTGGGCCGAGAAAAGGAAGGACTGGCCAAAAGCCGCGCCGAGCGCAGGTTTGGGGAGCAGCCGCAGGCAGCTGGAAAGGGTTTGTTTGGCAGGAGAGCAGAGCCATCCCCGCCGCGCTCTGCAAACAAAGAGCTCGGCTGCCTCCCTGCCCGCTCCTTTGTCTGGGCTTTCCTCGGGCCCCTGCTATGCACGCAGGGACGGAGCTCAAGGCAGGAACACTTGAAGAAGTTTTTGCCTTTTACTTTTCCCCAAAGTTTCGCGGTTTTGCACACAAGTAGCAGATGGGCTTTTTTAGGAGCGTGGCAGAGCCAGTGCCCCATCCCATCACCCCATCATCCCATTGCCGTGCTCAGCAGCAGTGCCCGGAGGATAACTGCAGCCTCTGGCAGATGGATATTCATGTAGGCACAGGGAGAAAGGGCTGAGGTGCCTCTTAAGATTATGTATTTTCCCAGAGGAGACACTTAAGACGGTGACTAATCCCAAAAGAACTTCACCCAGACAACAAACACCACAGAAGTCCTCAGAAAGGCTTATAAATACTCATTGTATAGTCTAGATGTTTTGGTTTCCTTGCAGCCACCTCCCAGCCTACATTGCTTTTTCCTCCTCCTGCAAAAGACTGCTTGCATTCCAAGAAAACTCCATCTAGATGATAGTCTCGTGAGCATTTCTGTGTGTGGTCCCGCTTTTCATTGACTACCCCCTTCATACTCAGGGTTTCCCCAAGTGTCTTGGCCAAAATTTACTGCTCTAAGTTGTATCAGTATGTTGCTGTCCCTGGTACAAAGGTAAACAAAGGTAAACCTAGCTGCAGGTAAGTGTGCTACAGTTACACAGCTTCAGAAAGTTTTGCAGAACTGTAAAATGTTCCTTGTGCATTTATTCCACACCAAGTTTAATAGGTGGAGTCCTCTGAGGTGTTAAAGCCCTCTGAGAAGTAAATGTTAACGGCTGTAAAGCATTCTGCACGATAAGCCAAGCTCATGTTTTGAAAATGTGCAAAACAGCTTTTCCTGCAAAGTTTGTAACTGGCTGTCCCATATCTGGTGAAATGGGGGAGTCACAGAGATGTGACTGATTTCATGAAATCAGGTTACATATTACTGCTAATGAAGAAAAACACAGAAATGCGTTCTCTTCTCTCATGCATGCAGTCCAGAGTCTCATGCTAACAAGCTTGCCAGTCTAAATAATTAGTAACCATGCTTATCTTTCCCTTCCTTTTATTCAAATATGTACACGTGGGACAGAACCACATGTCATGATACTTGCCCAGGATACAACTTGGTGTTTCTGAAGAAAACCAAGCCTGCATTTGGTATGAAAAGCTGAATCTGCACACACTGCTGGGCTACAAAGTAAGGTGCTGGCTCTGGAGGGGGTACCTTAGGCACAGTCTTGCATGATAAACAAGGAGAAATCCTACCTAGAAACACTGTCTGCTACCCCACAGCCACAGGGTACATGTAGAACACATCTCAGAAGATGAACTGCCATTTTTGTCTGCCCATGTTTCTTTCCTTTGTTGTTCACAATGTCTGCATTTCTACACCTTCACCAAATGACTGTGGCTGCACAGACTGCAGATATTTTTGCCTTTACGAAAAGAGTAATGTGTAACTAGCAGATTTCTTTACAGCTGTAAAGAAATCTTGAGTAGGACTGTGACTATAACCATTTAACAGTTTTACCACAGCAGGAAGTGCTGAGATGAGCACAATAGAATTCATTACGGTTCAGGATAAGGGCTGCAAGGAAAATATCCTCAGACTTCCTTCTGTTTTGAAAACAGAGTCCACTCACTACTCCTAGAATAGGACACAAGCTTTACAAGATAGCATTCCTGCAGGACCTGTGTCCTCAAAAACCTCAGGCTACAGATAAATCTCTTCTGAGTAAGTCTTGCAACACCCCAGTGCCTTGCTTTCTCTACCCATGAAACAGAAATGCCAATGCTTCACTACCATACCTGTACAAGCTTACGTTCCCTGAGGATTTCACAATGTGGCAAAACACTGTTCCAATGCCAGGACAGTAAAGCTGTTTGTGGGAAAACTATGCCAGGGAAGGAAAAGGCAGAAGTGCAGGACTGTTTGCTTCCAGCTTGGAGGGCAAAGCTCAGAGGTGAGCTGAGGCAGATCTGGGAAGAGAATAAACAATAACATCTCTGTTGATCACCTACTTTGTTTTAAACTCTTTGAAGTATGTTGTTCTAGAAGCTGGATAGTTAAGTATGTCAGAGCCCTTAGTTTTAAGTGCCTTAATAAGCACAGAATTTTAATCACTTCGAGTTCTGGAAACAAGAAATCTGATTTGAGAATGTGGTTGTACCCCTCAACAAAGACACAGAAACCTTCCCAAACATTTACAGTGGTGGCCCCATTTCACTTCGATGCCTACAAAATACTTGCAAGTAATGGGTGAAGTTCCATAGAGACTGCTGCTGCAAACAAGAGGTTGAAAGGTTCTGTTCAGCCTGGCAGGACTTGCAATGAATGCTGCTAATCCTGGAGTGGGAGCTCTTTCTAAATGCCTCTGTTTTCTAAAAGGCAGGAAAAGCAGGGAGTCTGAAGGAAGAGGCATCTGTTGCTTTCCATAGGCTATTCTCAAGGACAGCTGAAACTAGTACTTGTAGAAGGAATGTGTCTGTTTGGCAAACCAAACCAAACCAAACCAAACCAAACCAAACCAAACCAAACCAAACCAAACTTCTTAACATAAGAAGAGTGAAATTTAAATGTTACAACCAGAAGTCCATTTGAATGCTTTGCCTGTTTGTTTAGATTACAGTTTCTTCCAGGTTCCTATAGTACTTTGCTGGCTGGCTAAGCCTTGCCAGCCTTTCTAGCTGCTGCAGTAGGAGCAGTTGGGAGTGAAGAGGAGTGGGTGTGTGTTGAACCACAGCGCTGGCTGCAGCCGTGGTCCTCGCCCTGCCTGGGAAGGGCTTTCTGCCCTGGGATGAACCCTCCCAGGCACAATCCTTTGGAGTCAGCAGGAGTTTTGCCATACTCTTCAAATCCATTTATCTTTCTCAGAAGAAAGCCTTGCTTTCTCTATGACTAGAGACCACAGACATAGGCCAGTGTCAGAAGCGTTCAGCATTCTAATTTTATATGGACCCAAATGTCATTTCTGTTGTCTGGACTTTGTTCTGGATTATTAAGTCAAATATATAGAATCATAGAACTTTTGGCTGGAAAAGACCTTGAAGATCACCAAGTCCAACCACTCACCTCAGCCTGCCAAGCGCATCACTAACCCATGGTCCTCGGCACCTCAGCTCCATGGCTCTGCACTATCTCCAGGGATGGGGACTCCTCCACCTCCCTAGGCAGCCTGGGACAGTGTATAACAGTCCTGTCAGAGAAAAAAAGTCTTCCTAATCTCCAATCTCGGCCTTCCTTGATGCAACTTGGGGCTATTTCCTCTCATCCTGTCACTCCTTATTTGGAAAAAGAGACCGATCCCCACCTCACTACAACCTCTTGTCAGGTAGTTGTAGAGAGTGATCATAGCCTCCTCCAGACTGGACACCCCCAGTTCCCTCAGCTGCTCTTCATCAGACTTGTTCTCCAGGCCCTTTCCCATCTCCAGCACCCATCTCTGGATGAACTCCAGCACCTCAGTGTCCTTCTTGTGGTGAGGCATCCAAAACAGTCACAGAGAGACCCCAAACTTAAGATGGCAAAGTTATGGTATGGATAAATGTAAGCAAAAGCCTGGACTGCAAGTAGCATTGGCTGGAAAGACAGAATGGAAAGCACCTTTAAGGTCTGGTATTTGATTTCATCCTGAATAATTTGTGAAGGAAAAAAAAGCCCTTATGCAAAAGAAATGTTTTTAAAATGGAACTAGAGAAAGTAAAGGACTCACCCCATTAGTGATTTGGGTATTGAGTTTTCACAAAGCTTGTTTAGTTGAATGCTGGATACCAAGTTTACATCCATGGAGTTAATGTAAGCATATTTTTGCCTATTAGGTGTGCCATCATAGTTAAATAAACACATAAAATCAGAATTAAGTACTTGTGCTGTCTATATTGTTGGAACTTGCACCATACTAGCAAATGCTTTAAAGAAAGTGTGTTCCTAAGCAAAGTGAATGCAGTGACTTACCATAGCTGAGCATCTGTGAGTATGTCACAGCTGAAAATCCCTGTGTCTCTTCTGCTGCAGCTCAGGGACACGTACTCCAAGAGTGGCATTGCCTGTCTCGCCAAGGAGGAGATGGAAAATTTCATCCCAAACTTGGATCTAACTGAAAGCGAAGACAGAGAGGCTGATCCCTGCTGGGAAGTGAAGTGGCACCTGGGCAAGTTAATAAAAAAGGTATTTGGGAACTGACACAGTGAAAGCAATGTGCTTGGTGATGTTACAATTCAAAGGATCCTAATAGCAGAATAAATAGGAGGGCTCTTGGGACTGTTCTATTGCAAAGCAATAGTCCAGCCACAGCTTCAGCTGCAGAGTGCTTGCATTGAAGCCAAAAAACCTCCACGACAGTGGCTTCACTATGTTCAGGAAATTATAAAGCATAGACAATCAGTTTTTACTAAGCAAATTCCAGTGATAGATTGGCTTGTCTGAAATATCAGGGCAGAAGTGCTTGACTTGAGCTTGTTTTCTATCTGACCGTATAGCTCATAGTGCTACCAGAGGTGTCACTCCCTCCTTGGAAATAAAGGGAGACTGGAATGAGAAAATAAGATGAAGTGTAGTATGGAGATAGGTAAAAAGGTGCCTGAGGAATGTCCTGGTTATGAGCTGTGTAGTGTATTAGGGGGAGGAAAGAGGAAGTGAGCACACAGCATCAGGCACAGAGCTTTCCCAGCTCAGCGTTCAGAGAACACCAGCTCCTGCATGACTTACACACAAATACATAGAATTTCGACCACAGAGAAGAAAGTATGCCTGGCTGAAAAATCAGAAAGGCTAAGATCTTCTGGAGTGGTTTTTAAAATGCCATCTCCACCACATAAAAAATGCTCATCCATAAAAATCCAGTTCTGGCTGAAACTTACCTGGCAAATCTTGCAGCCCAAAAGAGGTCTTCTATTTGTATTCAGAGGTCTCAGCTCCTTTGGTGGAAGTTCTGTCTGGGAAGTCCCTGAACTTCTGCATAAAGAAAACATTGTTTTGTTTAGAACACATTTATATATCTAATACACCTACTAGCTCTCTGATGGCTTAAAAAAAGGTAGCCTGGGTTCCAGAAATAATAATACATTAAGATAATGGTGATGATTATGATGGTAATAACAGTAATAATGCAGATGGATGGAAACATAGATAAATAGAAATGTGGCTGGGCAGAACACATCAGTAAGTGGCAACATAGGACCCATGTCAGTCACTCAGGTAAATCAGCTCAAGCTGCACTACCCTGTTAACCACACTAGTCATTTCAGGAGCCAGCAAACTGTTACAAAGAAGGGGAATGCACAAAGTAGGATATGCTGGCTGAAGAGCTTAGATAGAGAAGTAGAGGTATAACAACAAATGAAATTCAGTTTCCCAGAGCTAAGATCTCACAGAAGTGCCCACTGCCAGGTATTCTGCAAATGGAAGCTGATGCTTGTAAACTGATTTGAGAAAAGCATGAGGTTGGCATTTTCTGATGGACCTAAAGCCCAGCTGGCTGAGCTCTCTTGGAAAAGTTTTCCCATGTGTTTCATTACATAAAAGATGTAAATGTAGAAAGACTTTGTTACAACAAATGAATAGGCTTATATTTTAATTTATTTGCTTGTTGATGAAAGCTAGAATACTCTTTATTCATGAGCTTGAGGAAGGAGTGTCTTGTTCCTGCACCTACCAGCTTCTGCCAACAAGCTAATTCCTTTCTCTCTGTGTTTGTTGGCAGATGATGTCAAAAAGCTACGAGGAGCACAGATCTGCAGTCAATGGTATTACACTAATGTTCTTATCTGTGGCAAAAAAAGGATGTGTAGTCACTCAATTTTTTACAAGTGCAAGAAAACACTAACATCTTGTCCTGGCAGCAAGTCATCAAAAATGACAACTTATTACTAGAAAGCAAATTTTCAGGAGCCAGAAACACGGTCAAGCGGTTAGAGCAAGGTAACAAAGGTAGATGCAGAAGATTTGGCTTCCAGACCTCAGTCCTATTGTGTTATGGAGATATTCAAACAGTCTGCTGTCTGGGGAACAAGCAGTGTTAAACTGCTGGATACACAGATCAGGGAAAGAACGGCTCTGCTGAAGCTCATGCAGCTCTAAACACATGGAGCAAAAGCATCGCAACTTCCAAGTGAAGATTATGAATACTTAACCATAAAAGATACTGGTCATAAATGTGAAACTTTGGTACTGTGGGTTATTTTTAAGTTGTCTCGTGGTAATTCTGGGGCAGGAGGAGGAGAAAAAAAGGAGAACAAAGAAGCATATAACAGCATTTCAAGGAGAGCACGAGAGTAATTTGAGCCTTATTGACCAATGTACGGCATCCAGTCTATGATTTAGTCAATTAATGACATACCTATTCCTTAGGTCAAATGGGACAGTCGTGCTTTCTTCTTGTTCCTTACGTGAAGTTGCTTGTGTTGTGTTTCCATAGCTGAGAAAGCCCTGATGCTGCCGCACACGAACGGGCAGCAGCCGCGCAGCCCCATCACCAGGATCGCGGCACATCTGACTGGCAACAGCAACAGGAGGAATTCCCCGGCCCCACGCAGTAAGGAATAACCTTTCAAAATGGTTAAAGGCCACAGAAATTACCCTCTCTTTGCTGGATTCCTGCTTACTTCCACTTTTCAATGCTTGCATTGAGTTAATAGCAAGAAACAAATCATTAAAAAGTCGTCTCGTCCCAGACAGTGTTTTTTTTAGCTAATTCTCACAGAACAGGGAGAACACTCTTTCCCTCTTGGTATGTCCATATCTTTTCTTCTGGAACCTTCATTAGGGAGAGGGGAAAAAAAAAACCAACTTCTTCTTAATATTACCTTTTCCTCTTTATCTTTATTCTACTTTCTTTGTGTTAGTCATGAGTCCCAGCTGCTATGGTGACAGACCTATTAGAAATGTGAGACGGAGAGAGGAGAGACTTGACCTTCAGGCCTTATTAACGAAGGGCTCGGTGGGGTTTCTGCAGCTTGGGAGAGTATCAGACACAAATGGATGTTTAAACTTTGTTAGTAACTATGTGATGATTTTTCTCTTATTTGGGAGCATGGAAATTAGAAATAAAGGTAGTTCACGTGAATTCCCACACAGAGCTAAGCTGCTTAGTCTGGACCTTCCAACTGTTTTGAGTTAACTGACTTAATGGAGTGCTGGGAAGAGCAGGTTGCGTTGCTTTGCTTTGTTAGCACAAAGCAGTCTCCCCAACTTGCAAACTCCTGGCTTCATTATCTACCTTTTAATTTGGCATTTTCTCTCTTCTTTTTTTTTTTTCCCCCCTCAAGTAGATTCCTTACTCAGAAGAGGGAACGGACACAAAATAAACAACTGGGAATCATCAAGGAAAGGCCACTCCTTCCTGTACAACGTGGAGCTGAGGAACGGCGAGCTGGTGATACCCCAAACGGGCTTTTATTACATCTACTCCCAAACGTACTTCCGTTTCCGTGAGGACGAGGACGAGGACTCGGATGTGGTGGATCAAATCAGGAACCCCAAGCAGCTTGTCCAATATGTTTACAAAATGACCAATTACCCAGAGCCCATTTTGCTCATGAAAAGCGCAAGAACAAGCTGCTGGTCTAAAAAGGCAGAGTATGGACTTTATTCCATCTACCAAGGTGGTGTGTTTCAGCTGAAAAGGGAGGACAGGATTTTTGTCTCGGTCAGTAATAGTGACATTGTTGACATGGACAAAGAAGCAAGTTTTTTTGGAGCCTTCTTGGTAGGTTAAACAATGCTCCAGAGGAGATAGTTTTCCTAGGGGGTACCAGCTTAAAATTCTGCACAATGGGGGATGATGAGCAAAGGCTGTAGCAGTACTGACAATACCAGACTCCCCTTTCTCAGCTCACTCAGTGTGAGGGCCAACTGTGCTGAAAACCTCCCCTCATGCTGGGAAGGAGCAGCAGCAGCCATGGATTGCGATGCTTTCTGCATGCACAGGCACCACAGCTCACTGCCCAGCCAGGCTGCACCCCTGTGAGGATTTCACACGCCACAGATGATCCCTTCAGCCAGAACCCCAGGCTGTTGAGAGCTCACCATCACCTCTGCAGACATACCACGCACCAGCTCAGCCCTGGCAGGTGGGATGGAGGTTGCTCCATGTGCTGTTACTCAAGGCTGAGCCTGGACATCAAATTTTACTCATCGTCTCTATTGGGACCTCATCTTGAATCGGCTCCTGTAAGGAGCTTTTGCAAGTACTGCAATCCTGGATGCCCATGGAATGACTCTGGAAGTTTTTGTTAGAATCTTGAGTTTTACAGAAGCTGAAAGGCCATCAGAACACTCAAACTGCACATCTTCACCTCAAAAGCACTTAAGCACCTAACTAATTTTAAGTACACCAACAGTCTCTTTAAAGCAGGGTATTTACATGCTTGAAATTAAATATGTGCTTAAGCATTTTTCAGGATCGTGGCTTCAGTCAGCACATTAGTCTGTCTTAATCAGGATATTGTACATAAACCCAGCTGTTGAAATGGCACAGAAGAGGCTTTGAAATCAATCAGTATTTTGATCAGCACACAATAGTGCCTGTTTACTAAACTGCTGCACTGCAAAGATTTTTTCACCGGGTTTCCAAGAGGTTCAGTAAGGTAGTTGCTGTTAACACTTGCTGACAAGTACTTGATCCAGAAAAAAAGATATGTTTTTCTGTAAATACTGAATCCTATTAGACATTTGCCACAAATCAAGCATGACACAGTTCTTCCATGTTTATTTGTCCTGCCCTTTATGTGGTAGGATGGATGGCAGAATAACACACCCTGATGAATAATATTTTAAGGAAAAGAGGCACAACTATCTGTACTTTAACAAGAGCTGCACATTTAGGTAATGCTGGTTTGATTTTTTTTAAGTTTTATTTTGTAGGAGTGGAAAATGTTAAATAGTTTTGTTTTTTTTTAAACTGGACACTATTTTTTAACTCAATGAGTAGGGTTATTTTGTATTTTAAAAGGATGGAGGGAAAGATCTGCAAGTGTAAACTGTATGGGTTACACACAGCAAGTGTCAGGTAGCATCAATCAGCACATAGGTAGCACTGTCAGTGGAGTGATACCAGTTTGCACCCTGTATGCATTTTGCCCAGTTTCAGGGAAAACAGCTGTGGAAAAGAGGGTGAAAGTGAAAAAAAGAAAGGAAGACAATTCTGCAAATGTTACTTTCCATCAACAGACTGATGCCAGGAGAAGGTCTGGTTTGTTGTCTATTTTTTGAAGATACTAAGGTTGCTGTGGGAACTCTCCTGATCATTCTGGTAATTGAATCACTGTATCCCACTGGGTATGGGGTCTCATGAGTAAACATGCACCCTTCATCTCCCTACTCTGTCAGCAGGAGAAAAGGAATAGACACAAGCCCAAAACACACCGCAACACACAGTGCTGTAAGCCTGCAATGATGAGGTTTAACTTTTACCTGCTGTCACAACGTAGTGTCACACAGACTGCTCCCACTGGTAGTCAAATAGGTGATGCTTCAGCCTTTACTGGAACACTTTGGCCTCATTCTGAAATTGTCTATTTCAACAGAGAACAGAAAATACAGTTGTCCTTCTGATTTCAGTATTTAATTCTGAGAGCACAAAGCTATTCCCTGTGCATCTGGTTGTCTGCTGTATTGGAAAAAGGACTTCAGTGTGTTCTTGCAAAGGGATCAGGCTTTCCAATCTCAGCACAGGATTGATCCACAGTGTCAGGTTTCAGGGGGGTTTGAGCAATTTATTAAAAAGTTATTATTTTTTAAAAAAGAAATGTTATCTTAGGAGCTTATTTGTAAGGAAAATTGTTCTAAACTGTGAAAAAGTATTGTGCATTAACTAGTGGCAGCTTGGAGACCAAAACCCTTCCTATGGCTCGCAAGCCATTTGTGTAGCGCAGGAGTCGTGGCTGCTGGAAAGGACTGGAAGGAAACCACAGGGACTCCACAAACTTGCAGCTGATGCTGGGACAATCTATTCCATGTAGATTTTTTTTTTGCTCCATATTCTCAACTCTTGATACATAACACAATGCCTACTGTTGCTTGAGGAATGTTCTCTGGCATTACCTTCCTTTTTTATCTAACTACTTAGATAGTCTCTGCCTGCAGAGAGCATCACAAGAGGGATCACACCAAATAATCACATTATATTTCTGAATAATCCGAAGGCATGCTTGGGGGCAGATAATCAAGCAGTGTCTGACAGAACACGTTTGAAGATGTACAGAAAGATTTATCAACTTCTGTTTGTACAATTGCACCCTGAATCGTAACTTTCATCTCACTTTGTGTTGAATGGCAAATGTAGCAAATTTTTGTTTGTGGTTGTAGGTTCATGGTAACATGTAAATATGGTAATTTTTCTACATGCATTTTATATAAAACAGTTTTAGCAAACAGTTACTTAGTTCTGCAGTGATTATTGGTGTCTTCCTGTGGACTTCCACAACCCTGCCTTAAATAATTTCTGTGTCATTGGTTGACATCAGTTATAGTCCATTAAATATTGCAAAGGGTGGCAGTGCAGGAGACATACTGCAAACTGTTGAGCAATGCCACAGGGCTGGCTTCCAGACTCTTAGCTGGTGGGCAGCATCTGGGAGAGCTACACTGAAGCAATCACTCAAAAGGATTTTGTGACCAGAGACTAAAAAACACTGAGCACATCCTTTGAAGTTCTCATATTTCTGGGCTTTGGCAATTATTTAAGCTCTGAGAAGCCTATTTAGCAGGAAAACATGTGATCATTACCCATTATCAAATTACAGTAGAAGAAAGCAGTGAATTCAGAGGGACCAGGACCATTTGCACGGATGCAAATGGAAAGCAGCAGTAAACTGGAGATCCTCTAATGTTGAAAACAAATGCACTCCCTGCCCCAAAAAACAAACACAGGATATGGTTTGGTCTATTCACTTCCAAAATTTGTCCCAACCAGAAAAGGGGTAGGAAATCCAAGCAAACCCTGGCAGCTCAACATGACATGAATCCAGCTCAGGTATCATCCAGCCTGTCCCCCAGCCCTGAGTGGGAAAGGGAGTGGCTTTGTTCCGTGTGTAGAGAAGGGCTCTGGCTGGAGCAGTAGCAATGTACCATAGCAGGGAAACCAGTTTCTCCTCAGGGTCCAACCCCTAGGAACATTGTCCCCACCTTGGCCACCACACCAGGGCCTATTTCACCTCTGTGCATCCTCCTGACGTCACCTTCTCAGCAGTTCCCAGTATTATCTTACCCTCAGTGTACTGGGCTCTGGCAGCCACCACAGCACTGTTTTACCCTCTGCACATCTACATGACTAACAAAGGGATGCCTGCCTCTCTAATGGACTCATAATCCAAATACATTTAGCCCAGTGTTTGTGGTAGGCTGTGTTTGGAATAGTTGCACATGTCTCAAGCCTCGATCACCAGCTGTGCAGGTCTGTGCCCGTAGCTCTCTGCGTCCACACTGAGACCCACTGGAACCAGTATGCCAGCCCCAGGGAGAAGCAGCCCCTATGGTCACAGCTCCAGATTGCAGGGATGCCCACAGGTTTTGAAAAGAAATTATTCCTTTCATAAAGCCTGCTTCCATTTCAGCAGAGGGGTCTCTTTTTTCTGGTGTTTCCATGGGAAAGAGGACATGCCAGACAAGGGCCTTTTATTGTGCCTTTCATTACTTCATGGAAACAGACTTCTATTTGTTGCCTCTCTTCCCCTTACTAAATGTAATTATTATTGTTTGTATTGCAGCAGTATTCACAGCCCAGGCAGGATCAGGGATGCATTTGCAAACAGTTAAAAAGCCCAATTCAGACACAGACTTTGAGATTCACAATTTTAGTTTTCAGATTACATCTAAATATCAGAGTCTAAGAAAAGATTGCCTGTAATAATCAATATAACACAACTAAGCACACAGAGACAAGATCTCATTGATCTCTCCACACCACCTTGTGCCATTCAGTAGCAGAAATGGAAGATAGATTAGGAAATTGTTGGGTCTGATATAGTTTTCACACATTGGGGTTTGTGCTTTTTTTTTCCTGTAGGTTTGAAAGCAGTTTTCGTCAGAATCATCCCAAATTTGGTTGTCCATAACTTTTCTCTGTATAAACTTGCTGAAATTTAATGCTGTCACAGGGGAAAAAAAATCATTCCTTTTCCTCTGATTACCACAGTTAACTGCCTGACCACCACAGACTCTCTGCTGCTTTGTCACACCTTTTCCTGAGGCATTCATAATCCAGATCTATATAGACAATTCCATTAATTTCTTCTGAAAGTTTTAGGAGGCAACATCGAGCTAGGACTCTGGGTTGTGACAGAAACGCTGTCAAACTGCTAGTGGTCCATGGGATGGGGCTATAGCAGGCAGAAACCTGTTGCTTTAAGCAGCTTCCTATTTTTTATAGCCTGTTCTGCCAGAGTTAGTATCAACCACCCTCCTTGTCCTTGAGGCACGTAATGCTTCTGCGCTGAACACATCATGTATGTAGCATTAGCAAACGTTAGGGAATCCAAAGCTCTTCAAATCATCTTTCAGAAACCAGCAATTTAAACACAATAGAAACCAGGGCACAAATTCCTCCTCAAGATAACTTTCCATTTTGTCTGATTGTGAATTCCTCAGCCTGTATTATTCTCAGTTTGTATTGAGTTGTGAGTATTTAGCCCATGTATGTAACTGCCGGGCTGATGACAAAGTAGATTAACTGCAGGTTTGCAGCTGAATTGAGTCAAGTTATCACTGACAGAAGCATCAACAAGAAAGTGTGACTAAGAATAATTAACTATGGAGTCCCATCTGCATGTTCAGACACTAACATAACCCAAAACATAATGAGTATTAGTAAATCCATGGGAGTCAAGTAAATGTTCCCATCCAAAGCCAGGACAGCATTGAGTCCAAAGCTGCAGATTTTCTTTAGAGAGAATGCCCAACGACAATAAAAAAACCACAGAGGATACATCCACTATTCTCATGCTGGAGATTCTTTAAGAAACACAACGTAGTTTTAGGCTGAGTAAATGTGCCTGTGCCCGCTGACCCATGGGCTCTCTCTCCTGGGTGAAGAGGTGGGAGAGGGACATCGATGCCCAGAGCACGAGCCAAAGCGTGGCGAAAAGCTAATCCAGATGTCCCTGAACAAGTGGCCTTGGGGCACAGCTTTGCTGATTAATTACCTAGCACTGTCTTAAAGTGTGTGTGCAGATGTTTGCTGCCATATAAACAACCGTGAAGTCATTTGAGCTCGTTCTGGGCTTTACGTTATGAAATCGGATTACCGCTGTTTCCTCAGCGCCACTCGCTCATGGCAGTTGCTAAACCATAACCTTTGAAAGCATACACCAGGTGCTGCCTTCTGTTCTTATAATGCATTTATAACAAAAGTCAAAACATATTCTGCCCCTGGATATAATAAAAAAACCCAGCATTTGCTTTTCTGCAAACTGTTGGACGAGCATCATTTTTTAAAGGGAAGATCTCTCCCTTAAGCCTGTTCTCCTCCACAGTAGAACTATAATCATTCAAAGCCTTCAGATACTTCCATGACAACAAACAGTGATATAAGCAAGAATTAAAACTGTATTGGATGAGAAGAAAAGGGAAAGAACGAGTTTCAGAACTCTCTCAAGAGAAACTCTCTTCTGCCTTTTCTCCAGTGCTTTAAAGCTACTGGAGAGAAGCATTTTAAGTCTTCCATGAAAGGTAAATGTCCCATTATAATGCAATCGATTAAAATGTTAATATTGGTTTTGTCCATAGATCCCAATACTGGATAAAATTATTAATACAAAGTACTTCACTTCTGCTTCTTTCTTTCCATTTCTCCCATCCCAATAACATCAGAGACTTCAAGCTCTTCTGCAGTTGTTAAGGCAACATAGAAGTACTGCTCTTGCAACTGGGAGCCAATAGATAACTTTCTGGACACTAAAGCCATCTTCTCTCACAGCTCTTCTGTCTTCCACTGTCTTCACCACTGTCCCTCAGCACATGCAAAACAAAGGCAGGAGTTCATTATTACATGAAGTTTAAGTTTGTGGGATGTCAGCTCATTAGATCCCATGAAAACTTGTCCTGCAATTGCCAAAGAAATCTGGAAGAATCAGAAAACTGGAGCTGCTTTTCTTCTCTTTCAGCTGATGTTTATTTCTGGCCCTGACCCCACGATGAAAAAGCAGTCAGAGCTTGGCTCCTGATACCTTTTAAACAAGGGGATTGATGTTGCTGCATTCAAAGTTCAACTTCCATTTCTGGTCCAAGTTGTTCATCCCTCCACACATCAAACTCCCAAAGAATTAGGTGTTAATTCGTTGCATTATGAGCTTAAGTTGTCCAGAGTATATAAATCTACCTCACTTTTGGCTACTTGATTTTGCTACAGAGGCCTCAGTTCAAGTATTATTTTAACAACAAATAATTGGCTTTTTTTTTTCTGAAAAAGAAAGCCTTTGTCTCCCTGGGAAAGGGAAATGGGGATTTTTTGACAAGACACAGAATGAAGGATCCTCTCTGCACTGAAAAGTCACATTTATAGCTTCAGGCCATTTTCTCTGCCAAATATCAACATCCTTCAGCTAATGCCACTGGTCTGGGAATTTATTGGGAGTGGGGAAAAAAAGAGTGGAACAATTCTTTATAATAATACAAAGTATTTGGCAGCCTAAACACAGAGACAATTACCAGCTCCTCCATAATATTATGGAATGTTCTTTAAATTAGATTGGACACAAAATTCTAATAGGAAAAAACTGTAGAGTGGTGGCATGCACCTGTGATTTTTCTTCAGAAACATATAAACCAATTACATAGGCAGTTGCATAAACAAAGTGAGAAGCACATTAGGCTCTTTCTTCTTCTCAACTGCAGTTAATGTGTAGCCATACTTAATAGGATTTAGTGACTGGTGAGTAACTTGTTACAGAGCTGTCTCATGGTTTGAGAGCAGGAGTGATAAATACTGATTCCAATGAAACTGCAAAAAACACATCATCCAAATTAGGGACAAGACACTGAAGCTACTGTTTGTATTACTACACAAAGTAAATTACAGAACACAGGCACTTGCAGAGGCACAGGCAGAGCAACACAGCATTGTGCCACACCACACTTGTGCTCTGACATGAAATAAAGCTCTGCAGCTGTGAAATCATGGAGTAATTTCGGTTAGAAAAGACCTTTAAGATCAAGTCCAACCACTCTGCCCAGCCATCACTAAACCTCGTTCCTCAGCACCTCACCTACACAGCTTTCAAGTATCTCCAGGGATGGGGGCTTCCCTACCTCCCTGGGCAGCCTAGGACAGTGTCTGACAGCCCTCTCAGGGAAAAAGTCTTCTGAATAATAGTGATGTTAAGAGATGGGGCACACAGGGGTGTGAGAGCACCTGAGAAAATCAGCAGAAAACTGTTTCCCAGCTGAATTAAACTGGATGCTGATATGGATTCAGAACACTGGTTGTGGGGGAGCAAGGGAAGGGCTGCAGCCTCTGTAGAGTGAAAAAAGGTGCCGTAGCACACGTTCTCTGACACTTCGTGGGGACAAAGTTGGAAAGGAGAGATGACTCCTTTTGCCAGGTATGCTGGGGTCACCTTACTACCCCTGTTCTCACCTGGTGCTGATTTCTCCTTGAATACAACATTACCCTTTGATAGCAGGTGGGAGCCTGCAGCTGGGGAAACAGGCAGTTACCATGCCCGTGTCTGCAAAGCGCAGAGCGTAGGACAGCAGGAACCTGCCGAATCGAAATTTAATTGGAGGTAGATCGTATAGAAAAGGGTGATTACTGCAGCTTCACTGAAGTGGAGCCTTAGCGGGCTCCTGCCAAGATACCAAGGGCAGAGCAAAGACAAAAGCCGAGGAGACGGTCACTGCAGCCACCGCTGTACTTCTGCGCCCATCGCTCCGTGCCCGGCGGGACTGCGTTACCCACCAACATCCCCAACCCGCTGGGCACAGAGAACCAACTAAAAACCGTCCGTGAAAGCCATTTGCCGCGGTTCAGGGAGCCCAGCCGTCCCTCGCAACAGTCCCAAGCGGGGCGGATCGCGGCCGGCGCAGCGGGACCCGGCAACACACGACAGTCCCCGCGCCCAAGTTTGGAAGATGCCGCACGGCTGATGCCGGCGCGGGCTCTGCAGCCGCCTTCGCCCTTGGCCCTGCGGCACCGGACCCGCAGCAGAGCCCTCCCCCGGGGGAAAGAACAGGCGGGTATGTGCAGCGCGGAGCCGCTCCGCTCCCGCGGAGCCCGCGCGCCCACGTCTCCTCTGACGCGGCGGTGAGCCCGGGGGGAGCAGCGGAGCCCGGGGCCGGGGGGAGGCGGAGCGGGGCCGCCCCGTCTCTCCCCCCGCCCCCCGCACCTGGCCCGGCAG
>WBNH01012333.1:0-192723 GCA_013401255.1 Urocolius indicus | reverse complement strand
CCCGGCAGCGCGGCGGAGGGCGCGGAGCGGCGCGCGGGCTGCGCGGGCGCGGGGATGCTCAGCCCGCGGCCGCAGGATGCGCGAGGGGAGCGCGGGCGGCCGCGGCGCGGAGAACAGGACGGGAGCCGAGCCCCCGCTGCACCTCTTCCCCGCGCCCGTGCTCACCGGCATCACCGTCGCCTGCATCCTCCTCTTCGTCATCGGGATCATCGGCAACCTCATGACGATGCTGGTGGTGTCGCGGTTTCGGGACATGAGGACCACCACCAACTTCTACCTGTCCAGCATGGCCTTCTCCGACCTGCTCATCTTCCTCTGCATGCCCCTGGATCTCTTCCGCCTCTGGCAGTACCGGCCCTGGAACTTCGGGGATCTGCTCTGCAAGCTCTTCCAGTTCATCAGCGAGAGCTGCACCTACTCCACCATCCTCAACATCACCGCCCTCAGCGTGGAGCGGTACGTGGCCATCTGCTTCCCCCTCCGAGCTAAAGTGATCATCACCAAGGGGAAGGTCAAGCTGGTCATCCTCTTCCTCTGGGCCGTCTCCTTCATCAGCGCCGGACCCATCTTCGTCCTGGTGGGGGTCGAGCATGAGAACGGCACGAACCCCCTGAGCACCAACGAGTGTCGAGCCACGGAGTACGCCATCCGCTCGGGGCTCCTCACCATCATGGTCTGGACCTCCAGCATCTTCTTTTTCCTGCCCGTGTTTTGCCTGACCGTGCTGTACAGCCTCATCGGGAGGAAGCTCTGGAGGAGAAAGAGAAAGAACATCGGTCCGAACGCTGTCATCAGGGATAAGAACAACAAGCAGACTGTGAAGATGTTAGGTATGACTCTCCTCTGTTTTTTCCAAGGGATGTGTGTGTGTTTGTGTGTGTGTGTTTGTGTGAGCAGGAGACTGAGCACTCGCTGGTAGTTGGCTGTAGTCGCTTCCAAAGGAAAGTGTTTGTTGCAAACGTTTCATACAAAGGGATGAACCTCAAGGTATTCATGTAACTCTCCCCCTTAGATTCACAGCTAACCAGTTTGAGCTGGGGACTCTCAAGCAGTTAAACAAAGGTTAATAATACTCACCCACAAATACTACAGTTATAATTAGCTAGTGCCCTGGAGATTTTTAGGAACATTTTTGCTCTTTGGTTGTGGATACCGATGTTATTTACAGAAGGATAGTTTATTTGATTTTTAAACAAAACTAAACACTTCTCCAACCACAAAGTTGGGCTGCAGGCTGAGCAGGCAGGGGATGATGTGCACTTCATTTCACATGGACGTGTATCGAGGTTATTTACCAGCACGGCTCCGTAAGCTTGTGAGAATTAATCTGCACTCTCGTATTAGCAAAACACCAGGACAGGGAGCACTGTGTCTCCTTTGAGGTCTGAGAGCCTGTGAATTCTCACTGACTTTAAAAGAACAGGATGGAGATGACAGACACTGTCATTCCTCACTTTGTGTATTTGCGTTGCTGAATGGTTCCAACAACAGTTATTGCTGGCACGTGGAAACACAGACTTTAACATCCCAAGTCAGTCCACGCGGTGGGAGTTTGATGCACAAACCCAAACAGTTGATCTGCAGTTTAGTGTGTGAAAACTGCAGAATCCTACTGCTGCTGCTGCTGCAGACTTTTCTTCAAGCGCAAAGTCCTCTGCAGTGAGAGTCATCCCGTGGATTTCACTGGGGGTGAGATGCTTTGCCTGAAGAAGGTTCCACAGGCAGCAGCTGTGCTGTGCTCACTCCAGCCAGGCTGATATGATGGGCTAAGGAGCTAGACCAAGAGGTAACAGTCTCCCCTAAGTACTTTCATCACCAAATGGGAGCCTAACTGATTTATTTGTTCGTGCTCTACTTCATGACCATGCAACAGCAGGAAGAATAATAAAAAGCACGGCACTTTGTGCCCTTTCAGCTACATTTTATGACCAATAGAATTACTTTGTTCTGGTAAGTGTGACCTTGGAAGTAATTCAGCATTTACACTTCTACAGTTCCAGGATTATGAATCTCTGCTTACAAGAGGTAAATTGCTAGCAGGTATTACCACCCTGCTTAGATTTCCGTATGCTTAACCATAAATGAGGCTGAAATAACAACAGTTTGTTTCTGCCCTGAAGTATTGCTGCAAGCGTGACAACATTTTAGTTTTATTTTACAAGGTCTGAGAATGGGAAGGCAGTGGCAAGACTGCCCTCTGATAGTAGTTAATATTCTCTAAATGATAACTGCCTGATGGAAAGCAAAGAAGCTACTAAGGGCTCAGTACCAGCAGATGCTCAGTGCAGCCTGCTCTCGTCAGTTTTAAGGGTGATTAAAGAAGGCACTTTCTAAAGCAACTTTAGCAAGTCACAGAACAGCAAGTAAATGGGATTAGAACCAACACTTCTTTTAAACTGTAGAGAAGAGTTATGCTCCAAGGTCCATAATTGAACACCTAAATGTATGTGCTAACTTGCAAATGAGGTATCATACTCCAATCCTATTGAAATCAGAGTTACCCTGTGGGTGTGAAGATCACTGTCAGAAGCCTGGCTAGGGACATGCATGTCAACACGTGCAAATGTGGCCAGAGCTTCAAATTCTGTTTGTAATGACTAAAATGGTACCATTCATTTTGTGGCTTGAGCTCTGCTGGTGAGCTAGGGGAACATTATCTGAATAGACAGCTGTAGGTGAAGATATCAAGGAAAAAAAAAAACCTGGAAGTGGTTGGATCAAGAAGGTTTAGAGCTGGAAAACTACTTTGAACGTCAGGTCTACACTTTAGAGTCCTCCATAAATCCTGCATAAGTATCCATCTTAACTTGGGAATGCTTGTTCAGAAAGTTTTTGGGGAAAGATGCTCAAAATCATCCCTCTTACCTCTTTGAGTTTTGTTATCCTCTGTGAATGGAGGTGGAAAGTAGGATTGCTAACACAAGAGGTTAACTAAGTAAAAATGCTTAAGAATGTCAAAAAAAACCCTTGCTGAAGTTTTCTGGGCTTTATGGTCTATTAATAGAATCACAGAACCATTTAGGTTAGAAGAGACCTTTAAGGTCATTGAGTCCAACCATTAAGCAACCATTATCAAAAATAATAAAGGTCAGTAACAGCCAGGAAGTGAAAAGAAAAAGTTCCCCGTTGTCTAGAGTGGAAATTCAAACCAGCCAGTGTTCCAAAGTGTTATTCTCCATATATTGTATCTACATCTAAATGCAACCACGGTGACAATTTAACATTACAGATGTACTATATAATGCTGCACTTACTTATGTATTTATATGCTTAGTTTTACTCTCCCTTGGAACATGGGTTACTCCAGAAGGGACACACAGGAGGGGTGCCCCACTCCTCTGCTCTTACCTTGGCACATGTACGCTCCAAGTCCACATTCTGGTGGATTCTTTTACTTTTGGACTTTTGCTTTAAATAATTTTGCTTTACCTTAAGCAATTTTGCTTTGTCTTCAATCATTTTGCTTCGCAGTGATTACATTCTTCATTATAAACCACAGTACTGAGTCTATAGCTCGATTAGACATAATTTGTTTTTGCTAAGCACTGCAGATGATAGATTGTTACACGTTTATCCCCATTTTGAGCCTCTAACTGTTTAAGAAGAGGTAGGATTTATAGGCCAGAGTATGCTACGTCAGATTCCTTGTGCAATATACAGGCAGCTTGTTCAGATATGATCATTGTGTAGTAAATGTAGCTAATTTATTCTCTCAGATAATGTATTGAGAGCCACTTATGGGATATGCATTTTCACACTCGGTGATTACTCTGTTAAGGGAATAGAATGCTAAACCAGAATTTTAACCCCCCATGTTTTAATATGCCTTACTTAACACCATTTCTCTCGCTGTTTTCATTTTAGTCGTGGTGGTATTTGCTTTCATACTCTGCTGGTTGCCTTTTCACGTAGGACGATATTTATTTTCCAAATCCTTTGAAGCCGGATCCTTGGAGATCGCAGTGATCAGCCAGTACTGCAACTTGGTGTCCTTTGTCCTCTTCTACCTTAGCGCGGCCATCAACCCCATCCTCTACAACATCATGTCGAAGAAGTATCGTGTGGCCGCTTGTCGCCTTTTTGGCTTCAAACCCCTCCCAAAGAAGAGACTTTCCAGCACAAAGCAAGAGAGCTCCCGGGTTTGGACAGAACCGAGTGTTGTCACATGACCTGGGGTTTCCAGAGAGCCACAAAGGAAGAGGGCAACAAGTGCAAAGCGAGGTGTCCAAGCTGGCTGTCTGTCACCGTCTGGATTTGCTGAAAGAAGTTGATGTCAGCAGTTAGAGATTTAAAAATACCCCCCCTAAACTTCGAGGCTGTGAAAGGAGAGAGATGCTCACAGAATTTGGCAACATCCAAGTATTCTTTTTCTGCTGCTTTTTGCCCATGTGATTGATTGTGTAGCACTGACTTTAGCAGGAGAGCCAGGCTTTGCCTTTCTCAATGGGCAAACACAGCCCAGTTCACTTGAGAGTTTGTGTGACTTCAGTAGCAGCTCATTCCAGCTGAATCTTTCCAGAGTTAACTTTAGCTTTGCTAAGAATTTTGCTAGCATATAACCTGACCCCAGAGAGAGAACAGTGAATTGCCTTTTTGCAAATGAGCCAACATGGAATTTGATAGACTTTTCCTAATCTTGATCTTTAGAGGAACCGACATTTTCCTCTGAATGAGGAAAACGATTTCTTAAAAAAGGAAAGGAGAAATGGATCATTTTTCAACAGGCTAAAAAGAAATGGCCTTTGTGTCACGTCCAAGTAGAAAGGAAATGAAAAAAAAAATACCTTCCCAGAAGTGGCTTAGAACATGACTGGGTGGAAATCTTGTTTTTTACATATATCTCAGTGGGACAAGGACGGTGCTGACTTCAGGCCTGCAGTGACGCTGTACAAAAATGGAATGCAATCTCCCACCACAGTCATCGTAGTTTTTTTTCTTTCATACTAGCTACATCATCTGCACTTGTTCAGTTCAGCTTCGCTGTGAGTGACTCAATGTGTTTTGGGCTTGGAAGCCTTTAGCTGTTTTGATATTTGTAAAGAGTCTGTGGCTACCTGTTCCCATTCTGCCCACTCCCTACGCCCAAAATTTGCTGAGGACAGGTCTGCTACCTGTAAACCACCACTGGCTTCTGACTAAAGCTTCTCAGCCAGTTACCAGCACCACCTCCCTGCACAAAGCCCCAGGAGCAGTTGTACTCATTTGCTGCAGTATTAAACTGAGAACAGTTTTTTAACCAAGATCTGTCAAAGAAATAGAAAAATCCACGTTAAGAGCCACAGGCAGATACATTCTCATACTTGATCCATTAATATCTTCAATTCAACTGATGTCATTAACAGGCAAAGCAGAAAACTTCCCATCTTTTATGCTAATACAATATTGCATCTGTTGTCACACCAGCACGTAGATTGTGTGGTGCAGCTGATGGAGCTCTGGAGCATGCATGTGCAATAGCAGCTTTTATTTATTTTGTTCTAATATTTATTACCAGCTGAGTCCACAGCTGATCCTCTATAAGGAACTGTCTGTCAGCAAAGGTCCTCCTGCCTCCAAGCTCCTGGTAACGGGCCACGCTCTGCCTGTGACACCTTTGGCTGACAGTGCTGCTCAGGTAGACCTCGAAAGAGAATTTGGTCTCTTCTATGTATATACACACCATGTCTTTTAGATCATCCAGTGCTTTGCTAAGGGTGATTGATTGCTGCTCCTCAGTGTGGCTCATGAGCCTGTCTTGCTCCCCAGCCCAGCACTCTCAGCCAGCACAGGTTTGATGTGTGTCAATCCAGAAACAGAGAAGCGAGCAGCAGCGCTGTAGGGTCTCCTCCCCTTTCATCTCTGCCCATGGCTGCCTTGTTATCCATTTTGTTCTCTCGCTCGTTGACTGACAAACAGACCCGATGGCAGATGTCACGCAACTCAGGGAAACAAGAAATTTGGGAATCTTGAAAAGATTGTGGAGATGTGAGCTCACTGATCACATGTCTGTGTAAATGAGCCGGTCACACACCAGCGTCACACCAGTGTTTCAGATCTTGGCTGTGCCTGTGGTATTAAATGTGAACAGAACAAGAAATAAAGTGATGAGGCCTTTTATAACCCTGTGGAGCAGTGGTGGTGGTGAAGCTGGTGTGGTGGCAGGTGGGCTGGAGAAGCTGGAAGAGGTCAAGAGCCCTTCCTCCTGCCTGGGAGCTGAGGGGCTGGTGCCAGGCAGGGATGGCACCCTGGGATGGGGCACAAAACCCATGAAAAGGGTCACACACAGGGTGCCAGACTTGCACCGGTACAGGCTGGGGGTGATCTGCTGGAGAGCAGCTTTGCAAAGAAAGACCTGGGAGGTCGGGTGGGCAGCAAATAAACATGAGCCAGCAATGTGCCCTCGAGGCCAAGGGTATCCCAGGGGGCATCAAGAAAGAGTGTAAGCAGCAGGTCCATGGAGTTTCTCCTCCCCCTCTACTCTGCCCTGATGAGGCCTCATCAGGAGTCTTGTGTCCAGTTTTGGGCTCCCCAGCTCAAGAGGGACAGGGAACTTCTGGAGAGAGGCCAGCACAGGGCCACCAAGATGATCAAGGGACTGGAGCATCTTCCTTGTGAAGAAAGGCTGCAGGACCTGGGGCTGTTTAGTCTAGAGAAGAGGAGACTGAGGAGGTCCTTATCAATGCTGATAAATACTCAAAGGGAAGGTGTCAAGAGGATGAGATGAGTCTTTTTTTTCTGTAGCACCCAGTGACAGGACAGGAGGTAACAGGCACAAGCTGCAGCACAGGAAGTTCTGCTGGAACACAAGAAACTTCTTTGCTGCTGGTGCAGGAGCTCTGGCCCAGGCTGCCCAGGGAAGGTGTTGAGTCTCCTGCTCAGGAGGTTTCCAAACTCACCTGGACACGTTCCTGTGCTCTCTGACTGAAGGGAACCTGCTTTAGCAGGGGGTTGGGCTGGATGATCTTTAGAGGTCCCTTCCAACCCCCTCACCATTCTGTGGTTCTGTGACTCCGTGGGCTTGCTCTCTTCCCTGCAAATGAAACCTGTGTCTTAGGTATAGAAAGCAATTCTACATGGTCATACTGGTCCTGCAGAGGCTTTTACCCATCTGAGAAGCTGTGTTGGTGAGGTGTCATTGTTATTGATGTATAGTTCGCTCAGAGCATGGTTTTTGTGTTCTGGGTTTTGTTGTTTAAACCACAGTAAGATTAAAGCCCTACGTATAAGAGTGTAATTTCTGCATATACACGATAAAAGTACAAAACATTTCATTTAACCCAACATTTCATCAGCAGAGACAGAAAATTTTAGCTACGCCAACACAAATTGCCAAAACTTTGTGCATAGAATAGAATTGGAAACATTTAGTCTAGGGGGGGTCACAAAAGTTACAAAGAAGGGGACTGGCTGCTCATTGAGAGGGATGACAGGAATTCTCCCTTCTCCCTTGGGAAATGGACTCGTTTCTGCAAATCACTGAACATTTGATCAAATCCAACAGAACACTTGTGTTTTCATGACAGAAGAGCTGCCACCTTCCTGTGACTCTTGCACAAGCAGGAAGAAGTCTCAGATCTGGTAGGAAACATTAACATTGAAGGATCTAACGCATACTGTAGCTGACATTCCTGCACTTGGTGCTGCACCATCCATTAGTTTCTGCTCCTCTCAGTACTAAAACACTTCTACACAGAAATGTTCAAGTCAGTGGAATCACACTTATGGGCACTCCCGAGGGTGAGCAGGGTCTGCTGCTCCAAACATGTACCAGTGCAGAACAAACTGCTTTTATATGGGGCAAAAAAAGAAGAAGAAAATTACCTGGATAACCTTCACTTTTGCATCATAAAAATCAACTACTGTCAGGTGAGCCATTCATTAAGTGTGGCAGGAAGATTTCTTTCAGGCTCTTGAGCCACAGGCTTCATTTCTGGAACCTCTTCTCTGTAGGAACAGACTGAAAAAGATGTATAGGGGCTTTATGAGTCAAAATCTTGCTGTGTTCTCACTGACCTGTATGTGAGCAGTCCATATAGGAAACAACTGGAGGTTCATTCATCAAACAGCTCAAGTTTTAAAACCTGTTCTAACTCTACATTTTGTATCACAGCTTCACAAATAAACAGGAACAATTTGGCTGCATTTTATTTCTTGGCAACATGTTAAATGGGTGATGAAACAGGTCAAAAGTACTTTGCCAGAAAGCTTCATTCATTTTAGAAAAGTACCTTTGATGGAGGCATGCACTGGCAGAAAAAAATCATGTCCTATTGTACTGTCTGCCAAAAATAAAATACACTGGAAATACAGCACTTAGATGGCAAAATTAGAGGTGATGGATATTCAGCAGTTATGCAAGTTTTATGCAAGGAACATTTGCATAAACCCTCTGTAAAGCAGCAGCCATTGGGTACCTCAATATCCAGAAGAGCCTCCTCCCCATCACAGACCTGTTGCAGCAGCTCCTTCCACATCTGGTGCTGGGTAAGGGGGAGGTGTGGGGCAGCAGCCACTGAATGTCCCTTTGTAGGTTTGAGGGCAGCTCTTCCAGCTCTGTGGCAGACACCTCAACTTGCTCTTGCTTGTGTTGACCGGTGTGTTCCCTTATGGGGCTGTCAGTAGTTCCTCTGAGCCCTTCCATAGAGTTTGGATCATTGGCAAAAAAAGCCCCGTGGCCTTGAGGAGGTAAATTCCATCTTGAGGAGTAAATCTGAAATTTGTTACAAAAGCAAATTGGTCTAACTCCTCATATCCCAGTGATGCCCCATGTAGTTACTCCCCACACTCTGAACCACCCTCCTCACTCCCCAGCTGAAAGCATGGTGGGCAGATTTTACCCTCACAACTTTTAATGAACAAAATGAGCCCAATTTTACAAAAAGGGGGTTAAAGCACTTGGTGTTTTAACCCCTTGCTCAAACCACGTTGTCTCAGAGTAATAGGGTATGGATGTGAGAGCACTGTTCCTGCAGCTGTGTGCTGGTGCAGCAGCTCCGAGCATCATTTGTGTTTCTAAAAGCTGTGCTGCCATCATGCCATCACTACAGCAGCCTGAGGTAAGTGTCATATGGGAAATAAGTAACCTCTGGCTGACACTGCAACCTCCACAGAGCTTGGCCAATGGGAGTCTGAACACAAAAAAAACTCAGGCTATGCTGCCAAAGCTCTGTTGCTGCATCCCTACGACCAACAGCAACCAGACAACATGTACTGCTGAGGCAGTACATACCCCTGCGGTGGGATGTGCAGCTGTCCCTGAACTCCCCCCCATCCCTGAGCCCGCACAAGATGCTCCCCATGCAGGAGCCTCCCAGAAAATTCCCCAGATGGATTTATACCCAGTGAATGCAGTCACAGGAGCTGGCAAGGCTTGGGAACAGCTGGTGTGACTGACACTGCTGTCAGGCTCAGAGTTACACACTGCTCAGCCCTAACATGAGCAGTGCCTGGAGGAGCTGGAAGCTCCTAGGGCCTTAACATGAAGCCTCTTTCTTCATGTGGGCAGGTCCCTCATCCACACAGTGGTACACCCCCCTCACACCATCCCAGCCATCTCCTCCCTCCCGTACATCCCTACCTGAGGTACCATAGTAGACTCCCTCCCAGCTCTGCACAAAGATCAGGAACTTGACTGGAGCACAACCATTTCCTCACACAGATGTGCCTGCCAGTGGCTTCACTCTGAAACATGATTTCTGGTGAGAAACAGGTAAAATGTCCAGGGGTCTGGCTTCACATCCCATGTCCTCGGCCAAACTTTTGCCCAAAGCAGTTTGTTAGATGATTGGGTCCAGCTTTGCCAGCTCTACCAGGTTGTGAAACCACAGTTCCAGTTTCCAGAAGCCCTGACTGCTGCTATTTAGGAAAAAAAAAGAAAAATGAAAGTTCCATGACAATTTGTCTTTTACCTCTAAACTGTCATAATGCAAATACAGCGAAAGAGGACAAAGGGGAAAACCAGTGTCATGCCTCCTGTATTAATGAAGGTTTGCAGATTTCTGCAGACACTCCTGGTTGCTGTTGAGCCTCTGTCAGTCCAGCACTCAATATAGTACATTAATAGTATGGAATGTGATGAGTAATCTGCTAAATGCTCAACAACTGTTTCCCAGGTCTCTTCCCACCAGAAGAGTCTCAGTTCCCTTCCAAGCCCATTGCTGGTGTGCTACTGCCCTTCCCCATCTCAGCTGCACACTGGTGCCTGCTGTGACTTTTCAAATGAGAGCAACCTTCAGAGTCTCTCACTAACCCTACTACATAGACCAAACTCCTAAAAGCCTCTACAGGTGATGTTGCTGGCTGCATGTTTCTCTGACTCCTGAGAACACAATGACTTGCTTTTGCTCAGCAAGAGACGCATGGCTCTGCAGCACTGAAGGCATTTTACTACTCTCCATGCTTGCTTCATCTTCCTCACTGGGAGCGAAACAAAGGTTTGGTGAGAAGTGTGAGCCCACAAAGTAAAACCTCTCTCAGAAACAAAGCACTGTGCTCTCAATTTCAGAGACTGCTCTGAGATGGCAGATGCTCTACCAGCATTTTTGCCCATTTTGAATGCTGCTGGATCAAAAGAGAAGAGTTATGTCCTTGTCCCTTTTTTCTCATGTTCAGATTGATTTTCACACGATTCCAGTGCTGCCTATGAGAAAGAAAAGGCATGGTAATTTCCAAGCCTTTATTCCCATTGTTCTTCCCTGCACAGCCTCCTTCCCCAACCAACTGGTGCTGCAAATCTTCTTTCATTAGGGCAGGCAGGCAGGGAATCTAACACCACGAACCTGTTCTGCAATGAGCCCGCAGCGCCAGGAGCTCCCAGGTGCAGAAATTAGAATAGCTTTAACATGTCATTATCACAAAAGCCAGCAAAACCTCACATTACAAATTGGCACCAGAGGTGAGGCCCACACGCAGGGTCACCCGTGGGTGTGGACTCTGCCCGCTCGGTAGCACTTTGGTGTTTTTATCAAGCGGTGACAACGTGACTGGTTTTTGTACAATTTGCCGTGTAGTGCCAGTGGCACCAGTGTGGGGTTGCAAAAGGTGCCATCTTCTGAGCTGGTGCTCAGCAAACACAGAGTTTTGAACCCATTGATAATTGTTTGGGAAGAGGGAAGGGTTTCCTTGGGTTTCCTTGCTGGAGGTGCGCTGGCTTGGAGATTGTTGCTTGGATGAGTGGCTGCCTTGGGGCACTGCCTGAGCAGCTCTAGTCTAATGATGATGTATAAAGGAAATAAATCCTTTTCAAATACACTCAGATCACACTGGTGGTTTTTTTCTCACTGCAAGTTCACCTGCAAGGCTCATCACTCACAGAGAGCCACTGCAGCTGCCTGCCCCAGCCTCTGACAGTCACTTCAGACCAGATACTCCTGCTGCAGTGTCAAATCCCCCAACGTTTGCATTTACCTGCTCTCTCTTTGGTCTTTGCTGTGGGTTTGTGCCCCGTTTCCCAAGTGGCAGCGCACTTTGGAGCCTGCCATGCTGCCAGAGGAGTGCCATTGCTGTAGGCTGTGGTGAGACCTGGATCAAACATCCCTTCCTGCAAGATGAGCTGCCAGGCGCTGGAGGATGGGGCTCACACCACCATTGCCCAGGCAGTGTCTGCAGAGCTGCAGAGCCCTCCTTCCCAGCCATGACACTGCAACCAGCTCACAAGCATTACATGGGAAGAAAGGGCATTTGAGCTATAAATTAATAAACACAATAATTTGCACTAGATTAGGGTGATTTTCTTAACTCTGCAAGTTCATCCTTGCCAGACTTCTGCATTCCCACTGTTTGCTCCTTTTTATTTGTAGAGAGCAACAGCTTTCATATGACAGAAAGTGAGATGAGCTAATAAAATAGCCAAGAAATGACATCCACTGATTATACTGACCCAAGCACTTATTTATTAACTATGCTAGTAGACCTAAAAATAGTTTTGACTGCATGCAGTACCATCTATGCCATCAATTAGTACAACAAATGTAACTACTCAAACTAATGAGAGCACATTCACCTAAATAACAGCAGATAGCAGGCTAACTCACCCTGTTTCAAAGCACCTTGTGAAACCTCTTATGTTTTATTTCACCCTGCCAAGAATCTTCACATTTTGAGGGACCAATTGTCAAGAGCAGAGAGAGATGCAGTCGTTTAGAACTTATTAAATGTAATTCTGATGAAACAGCCCTTTCAAGGGATCTCAGATGACTTTTTCTGCTCAGCCATAAAAATACTGAAACAAAATGTCCATATCATTCTCTCTACTTACCTGTGGTTCTCATTTCTGAGGAGAATAAGGGATGACATTTATATCTTCACTCCAGGGCAGGTGAATAATGACAGAGAATATCATTCTACACCACTTCAATACATCGTGAACTCTGCAATAATTCCATAACTCTAGAAAAGATTAGTACAGGAAATAGAATTTATACATCACATTTCCACCCTAACTTCTTCATAACTTTTTTTTTTTCAAATGCCTTTGGGTGCAAGCAGGTCTAACAAATCTTCCCAGTTGCTGTAGGTGTCATTGGTGCTAGGGGGAATCTCCCTAGTCCATGAATTCCTCACACCTTGCTGAGATCCTGAAGGACCCACTAAGGCTTGGGACGATGAGGTAAAGATTGAGACAAAGAACCTGCCTCTTTTTGTAACGCTTGTTTAAGCCCAAACAAGGACACGGGCAAACAGAAGAGAAAGAGGTTTTAGGTTGGGTCTGGCAGGAGCTGAGCAGTTCAGCTCCATCAGCTTCCCAAGTGGTGGATGTGGGCTGTGAGCATCAGGACCACCCCACCACTTTCTAACAGTTAAAGATTAATTCCCATGTGTCATCTGCAACCTCAAACTTCAGCAAAAGGACAAAACTACATTGGAGCTGTTGAAGAGCAGGGATTTAAATCTCCCTTTAGAGACAGATAGAGGTTGAAGTTGCTTCCTCCCGTTCACCCATGACTCAGTTGTTTGCTTTTTTACTTGTGAGTTCAGAACAAGAGGCTCAAATGGTGCCATATCTTGCTTGGATAACACTGGTTTCTCACCCAGATAACCCCCATTTAAAAATGGCTCAGCTCTCCTCCACCAAATCAAATCAAACCTACTCCAATCTTGCAACATTGACTGAAGTTGAAAGCAAAACAAATTCTACCTGTTTTGTTTTTTGAACTGGCTCTTTGATTACTGAGAAGAGAACAAATTGCTGCTACTATAGAAACAGCAGCCACCAACCTGGCGACCAGGCTGTGCCGCCGGCACACCCAGAGGCTGCTCAAATGGCAAGATGTGCCACAGTCCACATCCAACTACTGAGCCACCCCAAAAGCTATTTCCAAGGTCACAAAAATATCTACAAAACTTAAGCCTCCCCTCTGTTTAAAAACTTTTCAAAGCCCATACTTTTTCTCTGAATAGGTACAAGCAGACAAGAGATGCCAGTAAATACACTTTTGTCCAAGTCTGGTTATAACTTGTGTTTACTTGTAAACCAGAATCCACTGGAAACTTTGTGCTACTTACCCCACCTCTGCCTGGTCTGGGTGTGGGGAGGTACTCAGCATCTCTGTACCAAACCTGCAAGTTACAGCATTACAAGATAATGTTCAGATAGCTCAAACAGCAAATACCTAAATCCTCCATCACTACCATGGACTTAAACCATACTCACAGTTATACTGTAACAACCAGGGACTACTGAAACAAAAAAAGATCATTTCAGATACCAAAGTGGTGATTGTTATTCTGTAGACATAGTTGAAAGAGTTTGTAAGAGAGATTGTTTTGCCAAGCACTGTTTAAATAAATTGCTGAACAACCAAGTGGAAACCCCCCCTCACAGTATTTCCCTTGGAAAATCCCACTCATGATGTAAACAGCAGTAATTAAAAAAGAAACTAATAAAATGTTGTACTTATGCAGAGATTTGGAGAAGCTGTTTAAAAAAAAAAGCATTGTTGGCCAAGACACATGTACACATACTAGACTAGTTCTGTATGATGAGTAATGGCATTTATTGCATATAATTAACAAATAAATGAAAAGTTCCACTAATTTCAGAGGTTTAATTACAAACAGATAACAAATTTAGGCGTACTCATACCATCCTTGAATTTTCATGCAAGCTATCTAAAATAAGTGATTAAAACACTGCAGAAATCTGACATTAAGATTATTCCCATGCACTTTTGCTCAGCATAGATCAGCCTTGCCAAGGGAAGCAGACTGCAGGGCAGCGGCCAGAGCTGGGTAGATTGTTGCTTTACAGGGGGTAGATGAATAATCTGTGGTGTGTTTGGCTCAGTCTAAGAAAAGATGAGGCCATAAACTGAACTGCATCAGCAAATGGTCGGGGCAGCACTTTTTTCCTGTTGTATCCAGAGACAGGACAAGGGGTAATGGAAATAAACTGGAACACAAAAAGTTCCATTTAAATGTAAGGAAAAACTGCTTCACTGTTGAGGTGAGGGAGCCTTGGCACAGGCTGCACAGATAGGGTGGGGAATCTCCTCTGGAGGTTCCCAAACCCACCTGGATGTATTCCTGTGTGATCTGATCTAAGTGGACCTGTTTAGCAGGAGGGTTGGACTAGATGATCTCTAAAGGTCCCTTCCAACCCCTAACATTCTGTGATTCTATGACACACTTCATGAATAACATAAAACTGTTCCAAACTGGAAACATCCCGAGTTAAATTTGGGGCTGCAGCACCACCACCACTGGCCTGCCAGAAAGGGGCTGCACAGACTGAAAGGGCTTTATTCAATTAAGCAAACTTCTGGTAATATCAGAAAGAATTAAAACATTTATTGGGCATAAATATATTACATATACACTACAGATACAGTTAAAGTCTTACATACATAGTGTAGTATTTGCAAAATCTATACATTAAAATTGATATGGCAGTTTTAATATAATGCATATGAAATAGTCTAAAATTTACAATACAAGAAAACGTATGATTCTTTTTTTCTTTTTTTTTTTCTTTTTAAAGTTGAAAAGCTTGGAATGTATGTTCCCATAGTGAGGTAAAAACATTTTAATTGTTTTCAATTGAAAGAACTGTGCAAGGATAAGGTTCATACACATTCAGTTAGGGCACTTCTCAATCGTGACACTCAATACTGAGCTACTGGAGCCAACAAACAGGACTAGAAAAACATTTCAAGTTCATAAAGAAAAAGGCAGACTGATATAAAAAACATCTCTTTACTTCCTTAAGGGCTTTAAATACTTAGTGTTGCGTTCTACCTTTTTGTTGTTCTGAATTTCTCTGAGAGCAGAGCGCCCAGGGCTGGGATTCCAGGCTTGCCCTTGATCAAAGAGCCTGAGGACAAGGAAAAGGCCTCAGCACCTGCCCTGCTTTATTCAGGCGTTCACGTGGGAACAACAATCAGAACATACCAACCTCAGTAACGGCAAATGAGCTTCCTTAGGGCCTGGCCCAGCTCCTGCCAAACACCTCAGGCCTGGCCTGGGCCTTTTCCTCAGCCTGATTGTAAGGGACACTACAAATTAGCAATGCCAGAAATGCTTCAGGCGTGACTGATTGCTTCTCCCTACGCTCCCAGCTCACTGCTGTTACTATCATTTCTAGTTCAAACTCTCAAAATCAATAAATCACCTAGAGCAAAGTGGGGTATTTTTTTTTTTCTATATATTTTCATTTGGGTTTTTTTTTTGTTGTTGGTTTTTTTTTTTTAAAGCTTTTTAAATTTTTTTTTGTAAAAAGGTATCAAGCTTGAATTTCAATAGCAGCACTGCTGAAACGACATTCCAAACATAAAAAAAACCACCAGGGGAATCTATTCAAATATCTGGGTTTCCAAACTAGCGGGTCTTTTTTTTTTGTTGTTGTTTTAAAAAATACACTCTTTTTCCCCTCCATCGAAAACAGCCATATATGCTCTGCTCACAAAATACAGATGTAAGGTCACAAAGTCTCGTATCACAAATAAAACTTAAATAAGATGAAAATAAATTTGACGAGCCATGACTTTGGCAAAACCAAAAACCGAACAAAAAAAAAATAATATATTTAGCTCAATGCCATTAGTTTGCAAGGCTAAATTAAACTAATTATAGTCAATAAGAAAATACAGAACATATCTAATATTTGCTACATCTAGAGAGGCACACAGAATAATTCATTGATCTTAGCACTTCCTTTCCAGAGATGATTATGTTTTTGGATACATGTAAACGTTTGAATCACTGATAATGGGTATTTTTTTTATTTTTTGGCATTTAATGTACTAGATGCTCCCATCTTCGAAAACACAAGAAAATGTAAGAAGATTAATAATACTAGGAATGCTGCCAGATAAAAAGTTGACCTAAGGTACAACGGTATAAAACAGACAAAATATAACATGCTACAGGGAGGAAAGGGGGGAGGGGGATTAGTACATAAGTACACTTTTTATTTTTTTATGTTTTATTTTTTTTTTTACAATAAATAAAAGATTGCACTGTAATTGGTATTTAAAGTACTGTATGCAGTATATAGTATAAATAAACCTAAAACAAAAATAATGTTGTTTTTTCCCCCATTACTTTGGTTAAGGGAATATTATGCTAGTACATGACACTGAATCTTAGACGATGGAGACAGAGCGCACGAGAGCGAGGACAAAAGCAAAACCAAGTAGCAAAAATATACAAAAACAAGAGGCAGGGAAATACACTGTGTCTGTTGCACCCTTTTGGAATCTATTTGCACCTCCAGCTCGTTTTAAGTCCCTGAGGTACTCACACAAATGTTGACTTAATATAAATAACCCAATGACTCCAGAGTTAAAAATCTACTATCTTGATGGAGTGAAACGCGTGTGTNTTTTTTTGTTGTTGTTTTAAAAAATACACTCTTTTTCCCCTCCATCGAAAACAGCCATATATGCTCTGCTCACAAAATACAGATGTAAGGTCACAAAGTCTCGTATCACAAATAAAACTTAAATAAGATGAAAATAAATTTGACGAGCCATGACTTTGGCAAAACCAAAAACCGAACAAAAAAAAAATAATATATTTAGCTCAATGCCATTAGTTTGCAAGGCTAAATTAAACTAATTATAGTCAATAAGAAAATACAGAACATATCTAATATTTGCTACATCTAGAGAGGCACACAGAATAATTCATTGATCTTAGCACTTCCTTTCCAGAGATGATTATGTTTTTGGATACATGTAAACGTTTGAATCACTGATAATGGGTATTTTTTTTATTTTTTGGCATTTAATGTACTAGATGCTCCCATCTTCGAAAACACAAGAAAATGTAAGAAGATTAATAATACTAGGAATGCTGCCAGATAAAAAGTTGACCTAAGGTACAACGGTATAAAACAGACAAAATATAACATGCTACAGGGAGGAAAGGGGGGAGGGGGATTAGTACATAAGTACACTTTTTATTTTTTTATGTTTTATTTTTTTTTTTACAATAAATAAAAGATTGCACTGTAATTGGTATTTAAAGTACTGTATGCAGTATATAGTATAAATAAACCTAAAACAAAAATAATGTTGTTTTTTCCCCCATTACTTTGGTTAAGGGAATATTATGCTAGTACATGACACTGAATCTTAGACGATGGAGACAGAGCGCACGAGAGCGAGGACAAAAGCAAAACCAAGTAGCAAAAATATACAAAAACAAGAGGCAGGGAAATACACTGTGTCTGTTGCACCCTTTTGGAATCTATTTGCACCTCCAGCTCGTTTTAAGTCCCTGAGGTACTCACACAAATGTTGACTTAATATAAATAACCCAATGACTCCAGAGTTAAAAATCTACTATCTTGATGGAGTGAAACGCGTGTGTGGGAAGGGGCAGGCAGGAGGGGGAACACTCCTGGCAGAGCAGGGACTATTCCTCTGCAGGACTCTTGTCAGAATTTTGTCAGGTACCAAGTTATTTCCATTAGTCCTGTGGTAAGAATAGCACAGACACCCACTGAAGGGATTTCAAATAAACAGGTCTAATCTCCAATACCTCCAAGAAAGTTCCATAAAACAGATACCCCTCCAAAAAATAACAACAACAATAAAAAAAAAATCAACTGACAGTAAAGTTTGCTTATATTGAGTGTAAATCTCACCTAATTCAGTAGAGGCAGTAAGCTGCCACCAGCTCTAATCATATAAATCAGGCTGAACATCATAGAACAATATCTAGTATTAGATTAGGAATAGTTATATACAGTGACAAACAGACAAGTTAAAGCAGCTTTTAAATAGCTGAAACATGGGAATAACTAACTATTGCACAATGCCCTCTTACTTAAAATTACTGCTAGGAATCAAAATGGTAAAAAAAGTCTATAATGCTTCATAATTTATACGTAGTTTGGTTATTTGATTTCTTATACAGGCAGTTTATAGTGTTGTAACTGTAAAAATTACAGGTAACTAAAAAGGTTTCTCGACTGCAGGATACTGTTCCGATTTAAATGCACTAAACGGTTAAAATAACAACTTAATGTTTTATCTTGAAAAAAAGAATGGGGCAAATGTAGTGAATAATTCATAGGCAACATTGCTAATACTGTTCAAGGAAAACCTGGTACTGCTGACTAACACTGTATTCTAGTCTTACCACTATACACACTTGTGACTAATGTTTAGAAGGAGAAAAAAAAGACAGACATAAAAGTGACTCATGATTAAAGTTTCCTAAATAGCAAGATAAGAGACTGTACGAACTTCAGTGAAAAACAAACCCAAAACAACATTGAAAAGGCAAATTGGTGACAATTTTGAAACTGATAAGAAAAAAAAAACCACAATAATCTTGCTTTTGGTATCTGGTTTGCTTGTTTCTCCAGTTTGACCACTTCCTAGTTTTGAATTTCAAAAAGGTGCATCAAAACACTGATTTATCTTTCTTCAAGCTAGAACTGTAAAAAGAGAAGTATATAAAAATGTATGGTAGAACAAAAGGACTTAAAAAAAAAAAAGAGGAATATCTGAATAATTGTGTGGATTATAATGCGTAGCATTAGTTAAATTTGTATCTCAAACTCCCCTTGAATTCCCTACTTCATAAAGAAGTATTGTAATATACAGGCGAATACGATTGACAAACTTGCAAAGCCAAGAACAATGAGGGCTGCAAACTGTTCATCAGTAGCAATCATGCTCTTTATCTTAGGATCATCTATGCTTCCCATTTCTCCTGCCAGCATGATCTCATCTCGCTGAAGCATAAAGGCAACGGATGGGCTGAAAGGTCCACTAAGTTCCTGTGAGGTATCCAAGCACCGGCGGCAGGCGCAGACGCGAAACCGATAGTCTGTGTTGACTTGAAGGCCTGAGATGTGGAATGTGGTCTCTTCTCCCTTGTACACCTTCAGAACAAAACAGCATAGAGTCAGACACAAAGAGCAAGACAATCCTCCTTTCACAATGTCAAACAGTTAAAACTAGTAGTAACATTATATTTTTGCAAGGTTCTGAGGCAGAAAGTTAGGTCAAAGTGTGATTCTCTTCAGGAAACACTTCTGCAGCTCTCAAGGGAAGGAACTCGCTAGGTCAGTGCAGGTTTTGGAAAAGCAGAGGCACGTGGAAGGCAATGTAAAAGATGGCTGACCTGAGAGGGCTCAATACAGAGCATTCAGCAGAGTCAATGCACACAAAACCAGACAAAGCTTCTGACTATCTATCAACTGTAAGATGTGCTCATGCTCTGGGGCTGTGATAAGCAAATGTATTGCTGTACTCTTAGATGTGACTATAATGCCTAAAACATGAGCATCCCATCTGGCTCTGCAAGGAAAAAAACCTGCAAACAGACGGTTATTGGCAGACATTCGCCGTATAATCATAAAATTGGTCACAAATATTGTTTTCATGTACTTTCCCTCACATTTCTCTCAAGAGTCAGCAATCGTGCCAGAAATTACACTTCCAGAATTGTGGAAACAATAAAATATTATTAAGGTACAAAACCCAAGCTCCTTTTGGTTACATTGTGTTTGGTTCCTCAGCAATCCAACCCCATCATGTACTTATGGTAACTAAATGCAGGTACCGTGTGGCTCCGAGGGCATGAGTCACAATACGAGAAAGGAGAGACAGAACTGAATATCTAAGAGACAGTTTTGTGGCTTAAATGGGAAAAGACCGCTGGAAACATTTACCAACTCTGAAAAGAAATAACCAGTCAGTAATTTGTGTAATGGAAGGCTGCTTCAACTGGCATGTTATGAAATGAGTAATGTGTGACAAAGTGCCCGTATCTGCTGGCGAAAAAACAAGCATCCTGAACTTTAAATAGTTCTTCCTCTGCTTGTTTGGCTGGTTTCCTTCTCACTCAGGGAGCCAGAAGACTGAGAGCATCTCTGCACTCCTGGAGGTAAGAACTCAACTTAGGAAGGGGAACAGGAGGGAAATTAAGCCTGAGCTGATAGAGGACTTCCCGTGAGTTACTCTGAAATCAGGACCAGAGGAGGAAAAAAGAGAAGACATGGTCGGCTAAACACCACTTCTCCAAGTCCAGCTTTCATGCCCATGTTTGCCTCACTGCTCAGTTAAAAAGCCAGTTGCTGATTGCCTGAGGTGGTCTGGGATGTTTCATTCATTATCTCTCTTCCTTTTAGACTTTCACAGATTCTTCCAAATATAGTTTCAATGATGGTGAATCCAAGTTTCCAGACTAAGTAGATATCCTCTATCTGGCTCACATTTCTTGGCCCCAGGGCACTAATCAAGGAGCAATGTTTAAACAAAATGATGCTACCTCCCTCAAGCATATTCAGAATTCACATGGAGCTCACTCTAGCTTAAGTGGTAGGAACACAACAAATTTGTACCATAGATCTCTGCAATTAACCACAGCTCAGCAGGGATGGGATACAGACAATCCATCTTTGCATTGAAAAAAACTCTGCAGTTCACAGCTTTTCACTTGGTTTGTTTGTCAGGGGGGTGAATACCGATCTAACCGGAGGTTAAGGTTGGCTAAAGACCTGTGTCTTCGTTACAGTCTAATGAATAGAGATGATGAAGTTCATTTAAGTCAGCTCCTCTACAGCTCTTCTCAGGAAAAGGTCAGACAGTCAAGTGAGAGAAGAGTACACCATTAAAGAAAGTTTGAAAAGCAGTCGAAAGTCCACTGAATACATGAATTAACATTCACTCATGACAAAGACAAAACATTTCCCACACTAGAGCTAGGAAGGTAGTGGAAATTGTCCTTCTTCTGGTGGTTTGATGAGCATTTAGCACCGGTGGACCTAAGACCTTTCTCAGTAACAGTAAAATGGCTGTACTTAATTGTCACCTCACTTCTGAGAGTAGCCTCTGCTTCTTCCCCACCTGGCTGCTGTGAGCCCCAGAGACAATGCTGCCCCAGCTCAGCAGTGCCTGCAGGACCAAGCTAAGCCAGGGCAGGATGCCCTCAGCAAAAAGATACATGCTTGGCTGTGGAAACAGCTACACGCTGTGCATGGACTTCACATACACACAGAAATAAGTGATAGTTGAGTATCAAGTCCTTAAATTTGCTTAACAAATATGAAAGCAAATAGAACTTCATAAAGCAGTGCACTTCTCCACATGTAGCATATTATGCTTTGATGACCAACAAGGCAAAGTGGCTATCCAATCTCATTTTCAGTTCCTAAAAACAGCTTTTCTGTTCAGGCACCTGACAATGTAATAAAAACATGATGAGCTTTTTGCCTGGTTCCCTCAATGAAAATATCATCACAAATAAGAAAACTCTGCTGGAGCCTCTTATGGCATTTGATCCTACTGATCAAGGTAGACAGCTCAGAGAATTCCTGTAGGCAAGTATTACTCAATTTCAGCAATATCATTAAATAATTCCACCCCCCTCCATCTTCTCCAAATAATAAAAATGACAGCCACAATCACCCTATAAGCCATACACTGGAAAACAGAAGCTAATCTCACCTGCTTGTTGCACTCTGCTGCAAGGACCAGTGTGACTAATAATCAATAAAATCCTATTTTGTATGGTGATAAGAAGGTCAAGAATCAGAGACAGGTTTCAATCTATTTAGAAGAAATCAAAGCTTTCAAGTGGGTATGTTTTCTAAGTCACCTCAGATATTCCTCTGGAGCTGACCACGTTCTCCCAAGTGTCCACCTGAGAATACAGCCCTGAGCAGGCTTCACACTGCATTGCTGGGGGATTTTTTTACACACTCAGTGTATCCTACCCATGTATTTGCTTCTTTTGGTAAGCATTTAGGGATAGCTTTCTGACAGAAGACATGAGGCAGAAGCTGATGAAACACCATTGCCTCCAAATTCTAGTAAATTTCAAGGGCAGAACATTTTGCCTCACTGGCAAACAATTTAAGGATAAAAAAAAGCTTTAAATCTCAGCTCTCTGATTTTCCCATGGCCAGGTCTTATGAAGAGCTGCCTCCTTGGTGATTTGATCCCCAGAGCTGTTCTACTAGGAAACTAAAACTTAGGCTGCTGAATGTTCCAACCACTACCTTGAGGTTTCAGCTCCTGCTAGTGCTGCACAACTCAGCCATCTCCCCTAACCCAGATTAAAACCCTGCAAAGCTGGAGAAGATTTTAACACACTTTCAAGTTAATCTCTGCCACTCAGGCAATCACTCAAGTTAATCTCAGGCCACTGTTATATTTCATAATGAGTTCTCTGTGTTTATTCACTTCAGAGACACAATAGACAGGTGTTAAAGATGTCACAGACAGTTCCAGAAAAAAAAGCAGTGCTGTGTACTAAAGAGCTACACTGTGTGAAAAAGGGAAGGGAAACATGGCCACTTATTTCAGTGTGCACCTGACTCTGTGCAGGATAAACTGAAGCAGACTACTTCATGCTTAGTCAGCACAAAGTGCCCAGGTGGAATTTTTTTTCTCCTATCAAGGAAATCAACAAGGTAGAAGCACATTCTGCATCTCTGAAGCACTTCCTAGCAAAAAGTTGGATTGAGATCTGTACAACTTTCCCCAGAATTAGGAATTGTCACATTTGTGCTGCCTGGGTAAGAATTTCTGTGAGCTTTCTCACTGAATCCAGGGAGACTCTGTGCTTGCCACCATGCCACTCTCTGTGTGCACAACTGTTCCCCAATTGTCACAACCACAGTCAATCATCATCATCAAAAAGTTCCAGCTCAGTTTTCATGATGATGGACTTTTGTTTTCCAAGCTTTTATTTAGATGAAAAAGACTGAAATATACTATGTAAAGCATCCAACATTCTTGTCAATAAAACACCATCACATCTGTTTAGCATAGGTAACAGAGTCTGAATGCTATGCCAGTACCACAAAAGTCAAATTGGCATCTTCCTAACACATTTGTCAATATCTTTGTAAAACTTCCTGGGAAAGAAACATGGACACATCAAACATTCTACCACTCCTTACACAAAAAAAATAGATTGACAGGCATCATCATTTTAATTTCTGCCATGCATAGTTGCTTCTCCAGATGGTAATGCTTAGAAAATGTTTTACTCTAATTGATTTGTTCTGCTCCAGGATGTACTAGCACATGAACTCACACTCATAAGCTTTTACTCATTTGAACACCGAAAACAAGAATTGGGGCTTAAAGATGAAATGAGGAAACTGGTTTTGGACACCTATCAGCTGCATTTATCTGAAATACATCAACTAGGAGTAGACACAAGGACACGGCTCTATGGGTTTGTAACATATCCTCCTAGTTAAAACAGTTTAATGTCTTGCCTTAAATAGCTGCCTATACATTGCTGCAGTGTCTGACAGGATTACAGCCTTTTTAACAGAGAAACAGTTTCATATGTTCACTGGTTGAGAGATTTCATTTTTAAGGTGACTCTAAAAGTGGATTTTTATTCCATGAAACTCCTCTGCATTTGAGTTGGGTAACAACTGTGTCCTGGAGGGTGAATGAAGGTGAAAGCATCTGAGGATGAGCAACACTGTGCGCGATACAAAGTCCCACAGAGCCCACAAATAGCTTGAACTAGCTATTTGTTGCATTTATTTCCACGCCACTGTGACACAAAATGTTACTTCATACAGCTATTTATCTCTTTCTCATCCAGCTACACTATCCCTGGATCTTACACACTGCACTGGCAACTGCTATAGAAACTCCAGACACTGTTCTTCTTCATGGGTGTGTTTAACAGCCTGAAAATCTACAATACTTGTCATTTGTGCAGTCCTCCAAAACAATTTGCAAGACTCTTCTAATATAATCTGCCCCTTGAGATACATATGCATAATGTTGTATGTCACTTGCAGGGAACAAATGTAACTTAAGGGCTTGCAATTCAAACACATCACTAGCATTGCTTTTGAGCTAAATAATAGCAAACGATCATACACATGCCACAGCAAAGATGAAATGAAATCATGAGCCAGAAAACTACTGAAAGAAATCTATGTATTTTATCTCCCACTCACGTCACAGGAGCCAAGAGAATGTACACAGATAGCTACTGCAGCTCAGCTAACGGACAGGGCGTCAGTGGTGTGCCCCAATGCTGAGATGACACCCACATTTGTGATGAAGATAAATCACTTTGGTGGGCAAAGTTGATTTCTGAGAAGGTGGAACTGTGGAACTCCCCCTCTTTTCCATGGCTTTTCCAGTCATTCCCACTACAGAAGTCAGTGTCAGCTTTCAGCATCCCATCTCAGAGCTGCTTCTAGTTACTTGTGTGAGTGAACTCACAGAAAACACTGGTCGTTGGGGTCACTTCATAAGAAATGAAGACCTTCAATACAAGATTCTGAAAGTCTTTTTTATTTCTTGTATTGCTTGTTTTACCATGCCACAACTGAGTATAAAGATTAAGCCATCATCTACCTTAAAGGAATGTGAAGCCATGCCCAGTTCTCCCCAAGGACATCCAGAACCATTTTAAGCACTGAAGCTATGCTTACTGAAGCTGTAAGCAGAGGTTATACATCAAGGCTACTTTGTACATCAGACAACAGCAAAATGGGTCCACTTATCCACTTAGTACTGACATTATGAGGCCAAAGTACACAGAGGTTTTATTACCTATACCAGTACCAAAACTGTTTCCAGACAAAAATAACAGTTAGGTTACATCCTACATGAATGGTCGTGCACTTATGTTATTTGTGATCACTATTAATTCACAGTAGCACTGAAAAACAGACTGAAGAGAAGCACAGACACAGTTGGAAAAGAAGTACTACCTTATTCCTATGTTAAGCCTTATATTCTTCAAAGTATTTCAGTCCCTGGTTTGGCATTATGGAATCCATATGACAGTGAAAAGACAAGGCACAGATGAAGTGCACTGTAAATCACACAGTCAGGTGTGGGAGAGATGAAATAAAAGGTCTAGCTGTGAAGGAGCTGTTCCCTTTCAGCCACTCTGGGGAAATGTCCACTTGTGACCTCTAAATCGAGATAGGTAACAGAAGAAGGATCAGCTGTACTTCATCCCTTTGTTTCTATGGTGCAAGAGAGGACAGAGTTCTGTGTGGGGCAGCTGACACACAGCAGTTACATACCTTGTGCATCAAGACCTTAGACAGGAATTGGATGACTGAACAAACCAAGTTGTGTACTTGACCAAAATCCTTGATGGAGGGTCTTGGAATTTGCTTAGTGAATGAGAAAGACAATCTATACCTTCTTTATCTTCTCATCTGCAGACAAGTTAGCTCCAGCCAGTTCAGAGAAAACACAGGTGGACAGAATTGTAACTAGAAGCAGTGATTAACTACAGACAGAGTGCAAATCGCTCTAATGATAACCATATTCTATTAACTCCCTTGGGTGGAAAACCTATTAAAGCCCTTAATTTTGACTCAGCCTTTACCAAAATTCACCTGACACATGACCATAGGGTGCAATTCAATACAGCAGAAAGAAGCAGCACAGCAAATGTTCAAAGCCATTTCCATTATGTCATCAATTTAGCAATAATAAAATGAGACCATTTTCCTACCTGCTTGTATTCAGACTCTCTCCCAACCAGTACCTGCAGAACATAGCCAACAGGATCTCCCTTCATGGGTGGGACCATTTCCCAGGTAATTTCACAGGCGTTTCCTCCCAGCTGTGTCACTCGAGGGGCTACAACAAGATGAAATGTGTTAGCACATTTAACATAAAGGCTGCACTAAAATCTTACTCATTTTATGTGCACTGTAATATATACCAGAACATTTTAAAATAAGAGAACTTTGAGACATCACAGTGGTTAGGAGCACATAATCTGCACTGTATTTATGTGGCCACAAAAAAATATCAAATTGCCATCACCGTTGGGTCAAAGTCGTAAAACTCAGAAGCCTCATTTCTTTCATAACAGTCTTGCCTGATTAAGCAGTTCGGGATTTTTGTGGTATTGAACAGCAACAAACACTATCCCCAGAAAATCAGGTGAAATTTAGAGCTGATAAACAAGCTCCTAAGAAGTTTACTGTAGGATTCAGATCGCTCTTGCAGAAGGACAGCACCCTGTCAGAGCATCTCCTAACTGTCAGCTGCATGAGCCACTAGAAGCAGGGAGTGGATGTGACAGAAAACTTCAGGCTTTAAAAATTCAATTGCAATGCTGTGCACTGATCTTCTCAAAGCAAAAGCCAACGTACAAATTACTCTGGCATTAATAAAAGCGACAATTTTGTGAAGCTCTGAGCAAACATCTGTGCCAGTGGAGATGCCTGCCTGTTCCTCCTATGCCACATTTCATTGAAAGAGAGAATAATACCAAATGTTTCATTCAGGAAAAACAGGATAAGGAATGTGAGAAGGGAAGCTAAATAATCTTCTGCATTAAGTCTAGTCTGGGAAACAAATGCACAATTATAATTTTTCACTCATATCTAATCCTGAGCCTGACATTTAGATGGTCAGACATGCTATTTCTAGCCAGGTTTAGTCTAGTGCTTCCACTAGAACTCTAGAGAAATTCAATGTGTTAGCTATTACAACAGTGACATCCCTGGCAGAGACCTCTCACCAGCTAAAGGTCAAAAGATGCTCTATGATGCCTGATGGCAAGTTTGTGGTTGAGATGACCAGAGTACTGACATGCTCATGCGTACAACTAAGCATCTGTCACTGGAAGGCATCAAAACAACTGCAACAGCATCCGGAGTCCACCCAGCCCTTGACCAGGCAGAGCAAGTAAGCACATGACCAAAAAAGAGGAGCATTTACCAAGTGGTTAACATGTGCACGTGCAAGGACATGAGCTTGTGTAAAGGCAATCTAGACTCCTAAGCCTATGAAAACAGACACGAGGAGTCTATCACAGAAACACATGCTACTGCTGCATACATTACATAAATTTCAGACTAATTTGTTGCCACCCAAGAGGAACATATGAACCGTATGCAGATCCAAATGTAATCAATATCCATTTGCTTCTCTCTGCACATCTGTCCATGTTGAGAGACTCGTAATAGACACCTTCAACTCAGCTAAAAACAACAGTCTCAATTATTTTTCTTCCTCACCCTGATACAAGTAGATTTTTGTCCACTTACAAAACACTGCCAGTAACAATAATGCTATTTTAGGGCTGGTGTCCCTGAGTGAACAATTACAACCCTTTACAGCAGAATAAACCTGAACTTCTGACAGAATGTATTAAGTTTATTGCCTCCATTCCTTTGTATTGCTCCAAGCATTGAAAGGGATCAACACCATCACTTTGCCTCCACATGTCTCTCTTCCCTATAGCATTACCTCCCCACAGCAGTGTTCACTAACACACTTTTTGTTGTGCCCTTTTCTCTGCTACAGCCACTGTTTTGTCAGCTACCTGTGGCCCAGCCCACACATGACTTGGTATTTGCAGTATGTCTTTAACTGCTCGATATTTGGTTGAGTGTATGAGTCATATTTAACAGAAATTAAACAGGCAGGCAGGGAGCTCAAAACAAAAACCTAGGTGAGCTCTGGATTTAATAAAATGGATTTCTACACAACTAAAAGAAAATGTGATTACAGTGCATGCTGGCATCGTTGGGTTAGTTTTATCCACTTGGTGCAGCTAGGAGAAGCAACAACAACAGGGACTCGGCATCTCTGAGTAACATGTTCCTGTGGCCAGGCCTTCAGATAGCTGCAGGTGTTGAAGATGTGAAGCACACCCTCCCTGCAGCTGTCACTGACACCAGCCTGGTACATCTAGGACAAGGCCCCTTGGCTTTGCTGGACAGCATATCTTACAGCTGCAGAATAAAGTGAATCAGGATAATTCACCCTTGGGTATATTTACCCTTAAAGTTTACACCAAACACATAAGCATATCTTCTTTCAGAAACAGCACTGAGGGAAAAGCCAAACTCCAGGGAATATCTGGGTAGAAGTGAAGGTGTGATTCCTTCATATGCTGATGTTAGTACAGTGGAGCCAGTCTCCTAGCGAGGGCAGCTCTTCCTGGAGGTGATCTGGAGCAGCTAACTTCAAAGATCAGGGAAACTACACCCCAGCAGTGTTCTCCCCTTTCAAAGTCTGAATTCAAACAGTGTTAAAATCACCAAAGTCAGATTTCAAATACAGCACGGCAAATGAAACCTCTCTGACAACCTAACAGTTGCTATTTCTCACAGTGAATGGTAATGCTTGACAAAGGAGATGTAAGCACACAAGATAAAAAGGTGCATCTGATTTCAGCTCAGTTTATCTGACAGTGAATCCGCTGCCTTTCTAAGAGCTCTCCTTGGAAAGATGGAGCAAAATTACCCAGGACAAAATCCAGATGCAGTAGAAGAAATTTGATTATTAAACTTCATTTAGATAGGCTTTTTGTTCTTCTAGTGGAGCACACACTGAGTTTCACATCTTGTGCTTTACGTATGCGATATAATTAATTTTACACAGCAGAGGAAAAATGAACCCTGAAGCTCTACCCTGAACATCACCTGCACAACTGAGAACAACACTAAACTTCACAAATGCTTCAGTTGGTACGTACAGATGTATAGAACAGCTGTTCCATCCCTTAGAGAAGTGCTGTGGTAATCCAGAGCAACTCTCTGGTAAAGTGCATTGCTAACAGATTTATTTTAACAGTTTATGGATAACAACAGTGGTTGGTATAAGATTTATATTGTTTATATGATGTTTTTTGATGATAATTTCCCTTCCCACCGTTATATAACTTCACAACTCACAGATATGTACAAGCAGCACAAACTCTTTTTTTGTACATGTGTTATTGCATACTTGAGTTAACCCTTGCAAACTCACTGCCTACCTACCAATTACTTCAGTAACTACACGTTACTTAATGTACATGTAAAAAAAATAACGTATTACATACCTTTGATTGCAGGTGGGACCGACTTAGTTGTGCAGAAGGTACATATTTCTGAGAAAGGCCCCTCTCCAGCATCACTGACTGCCTGTATTCTGAATGAGTAACATGTGGATTCTGTCAGTCTTTGTATCTTGTACGTATGACTTGGTCCCCTATAAATTGGAATAAACCTGGAAACAATAGAAATGAGAACATGTGGTTACACTGGAGTGGCACTGACAGTTCTGGCTATTACACGTATCAGTGTGAGGTATCCACCCGGTGAAAACTGGCACAATGGGCTTTGCAGAGCTGTTAAAGGCAAGAATAAGAATGGCCTGTCATTAACACACTAACAACAGTTAGTAGGTTAGGGAAAGCAGAAGTTCATAGTCTCTTTTGCAACTAAGACTTTGCAAAGTGATTCAGTGAATTACCAGGAAATGCATCTGTCAGTGCACTTCCTACTACCTACTAATCAACATGGATTCAACCTGTGTTCTGCTACAAACACACCCTGTATACTGTGAGTTTAAAAGCATGATTAAAATAAGCAGCATACTTTGAATCTTTTAATGCTTGATTTGGACCTTCATTTGCACATTAAGACCCAAAGACCACATCTTACACTCCTCTGTGTCGTATTAAGCCAGAGTAACTCTGTTTAAATCAGAATGTAACAACAGATTGTGTAGTGTATGACACACTCTCAGTTTCGAAGAGTTGACAGGCTGAAGACAGTCAAACAGCAGACACAAAAACAGATTCAGAGCTAACAGGTGAGTGTTTTCTATGAGTGAAAAAGTACAAGGGAAGCATGATTACTGGGAAGGTGATGAGGAGGATGGAAAAGGATGCCAGCTTAGGAGCTCTGGGGGATGCTCATACTGACAGCTCTGCTTGAGAGCAGGCTGAGAAGAAGAAAAGGACACAACACTAAGGAAGTGACTTCCAAAATACTTCCATTGACAAGACAAAACATCAGCACACATAAACTTGTCCAACAAGGTAATGTAGAACAACATCCATGTCACTTCATCTTAAAAAAGGAAAGAAGTACAGCTGCTAGAGAGGATCTGACTTCTATTTTCAGTTGCTTTGCTCAGATAAATGCTCATATAGTTAGCGAGCAATTTCCAACTGAGATCCTGACCTCCCAGGGGGCTGAACAGAACAGGGACAAAGGTAAACAAAGAGGAAGCAGTCAGCACCTTGCATCAATCCTCTTAACCTCCACTGGGGAACAAGGTCTTACTTGCAATAAGTCCTGAATCTGGAGAACATAAAATTCCCTGTGTAGGATCACGCAGGTTTTTTGATGATTTAGTACACTTATTCAAATATCTTAACCATTTCAGTGGATTTTAAATCACTAGGAGGCCAACCAAGAGAGAGTTGTTTTGGACCTCCCTATCTAGGCTCTAGCTTTACCCTTTGGCTTTGCAGGGGACACACAGTGTAAGCAATTTGCGCATTTCAAAGAAACTAGGTCTGTCATTAGCTCTCAGGGACAGAAATCAATTCATATTACATTCTGATTGAAACCCACAGAAGTACAAAGAGATCAAGAATCAGCTGTAATAAAAAAGAAATGCTAAGGTAATTGAAATTGCTGGAAGTGTACTCTGAGGACTAATGTGACTTGCTACCCCCACCAAGTTTTAGTGAATCCCTCACCTTGACTAGCAATCAAAGATCTATGCTCACAAGTTTTATGGGGAGATTTCAGAGCCCATTTGCAAAGATTTCCTTCCCCAACCCTACACTGACACAGTTTTAAGGACTGCCTGCTCTCTCACATTTCCCAGGCTCACATAAGCAGCTATGGCACATTTCAAGAGACTGCCACAGACCTGTACTCATGGAATGAAGTTTCTTGGGATTCACTGTGTGATGAACAACACACATCTACTTACAACAGCATTAAGGTTGAAGAGATAAGACTACTGTCTCTCCCTCTCCACTTCTTGCAGCTCAATCAGGCGGCTCGGTCAGAAACTACCGCAGTACTCATACAAGTCCAGAGACTTGTCTCTGACCCTGATTCAAGGGCAACAGATGGCAAAAAAGATGCAATGCAGTACTTTAGACTAATGACCTCTCTGCAATCATCTCTGGAGCTAGACAAATATAAGATAAATATACTGTACCAGCTAACAAACAGGCATATCCATATGTTCAGTTGGGGCTTATTGTATACTTGCTGGACACATTTACATGGTCAATGACAATGACTTAGTCCTCGAATTATGCTTTCACCTTTGGAATATGACTAAGGCTTCATAACACTGAAAAAGTGATCTGGCAAAACACTTGACCTCCTCCTGTCACTTAGGAACTGGACTAATACTGTCATTCAGTTTCCATTTCAACCACTTTTTACTTGTCTCTCTCCAAACCAATCCGCAATGAAAGCAAAAACCCATTATGGAAAAAGCATCCATGTTCAATACAGAAGACTGTGACGGAAGGCCACTTGAACTTCTGAGACTCAACCATCTTTGAAGAAAGAAGGCTTCCAATTTTGGAAGAAGAAAGGCTGATTACTGAAGTCAATCAAATTCAATTGCTGCTAGGCTTTACTATGACAATAATGCTTTGTACTTGTGTTTGAGATGCAGATCACGATGTAAGAAGCAATGAAGATGAAATATTTTAACTTCAAAATACTGACGAGTTTTCAATATTAACGTAGCATTTTCCTCATGTCTACAGGATGTACTTTCTACCCCTCCAAAATTATTTCTGCTACTTCTAAAACCAGTGTAGTTACTTGATTATAGACTTCGAGCAATATATTCTACAATCTTTTTTTTTAATCACTATTCCCTTCCGAGACACACAACAGAACACAGAACATGTTATGTCTCAGCCAAGATGTGTTCATTCCCTAAGCTCTACTTTCATTTAAGTCACTAAAGCGTGCTAAAGAAGCACCAAGAAGTTTTCAGTTCTCAGAGATTTGCCCAGTTGAATTCAAAAGCAAACAAGCTTCTTATTTTAAACTAGTGCCCTCTCTTTGTGAACAGACCACCTCTGTGGGTTAATGGCAGTCCCAATACAGTCACATTATTATTTTTTCAAGTCTGCACCATCCACAAGTCAAGCTGTATTATTCCAATTTAACATGCTGCAGCGTTGCCTCTTCTCTCCACTCAATTCACAGCAGAAACTGAAAAGAAAGCAACTTTCTCCAGGGATGGAGACCCAGAGGCTATTTCCAGCTCATCTCCAGTGATCCCAGTTCTCTCCCTCCCAGCCATTCTCATGTCAGTCAGGGCTTATTCATTTATCTACATGCAGTGGAGAAGAGAGAACACAATGTCCCAGAACAATTGTTTGGGAGACACCACTGCTGTTAGTTTTCATCAATATCTTTTTATTCTCAGTGAAGATCTTCTTGGAAATGCTTTACATGTTGCTGCTGTTTTGTTTGCTCCTCTTCAGTCACTTCCAGTTGAGCAGAGGAATATGAATGTACTTTCTCTAGCTCTGCTCATTATTTCTCAGCACATTTTAATCAGCAGGTTCCCTTTCAAACTCTTGGGGTTGGTTCATATTTTAGTAAACTGTTTGTCCTTATAACAATATAAATTGAAAGAGAATCTACCATACAGCAGTAAAGTCAGTCGTGAGCCAAGGTACAAAGGCTGAAACAGCCATCTGAATGATTCTATTACTGCCTCCCAGAAATACGTGGTCATCTGCCACAATTTTGGCTGTAAAGAAGTCATTAATTCAGCTCTGGTCTGACCTGCTGACTCGAGGTTTCATCTCAGCGTATACGGGCAACGGCATAATTAGAAAGCAAAGTACATGAATTTCACAAACCAACAGCTCTTTCAATATTGTTATTGCAATGTTTCTGTTATCCACACAGTTACAGCCCCTCCTACTTCATTAGACTGTTCTATTTTGTCTAAAGACTATTATCAAGCACTCACTGATTTACATGACTTTCCCTACCAGCAGATCCCAACACTATGAGGTGGCACCAAAAAGAGCAAAGCCTCAAACCAAAACCATTTCATTCAATACACGACTCCAAAAAATTTCTGCTGTATTTTAAAACGTGCACCTCAAAGAGAAGAGCTTAACATCTGCCACACTGCCCATCCCCACATCCATCACTGCTCCTACAACCAGTATCAGATCGTCTCCATCTTTCCAGCTGTGGTCCACCTTTCCAAGCCAGTCTGACATCTCCTTTTGCAGGTAGGTGCTGAGGGAAGGCAAACACTTGGGCAAGGGCTCCCAAGCCAATACAATGTTTGTTTATAGAAATAATACTAACAGGACCCACTGAAGGAGGCAACTTTTCCTTTCTTAGAAAAGCAGAGCTCAGTGGAGAGAAGAAGAAGACAGGAAGCGAAGTAGTGTCAGTCAGATGGGAAGAGTTTTTTCCTTGCTTAATTACCTGGCACACCTGCAGGCTAGACAAAGAGTACTTGCAGCCAAAAATTGATTTTTAGCTTGCTTCCAACGAAATAATCTTTCACCTGTTGCTGAATTTGAGCACATAATATCTATTTATCCCACATAGTCACTTGTCAGATGTGTGGAACTGAAAATGGAGATGCTTTAATCTACATGAGCACCTCTATGGCAAGAAAAACTACTTCTTTTGGAAAAATGCTTCTGGGTACATTCAAGATGAATGGAAGATCAGTAACGTGCCTGACATGATTGTTGTGTGCAGCCACATCAGAGGCCAAGGAACAGACAAGAAGGACAACACTGAACACAACTTAATGTTACCTAACAGCATTTGAATGAAAGATCTGGGAGAAATTAGGGAAAGCATCCAAAGTCCTTTTGAAAAAGTCCTTCAAGAAGAACTAGGTTACTAGGCAGCTACCAATATCATGGCTTGCAATGTCAATATGTTAATAATTAGCAGTTGATATGAACAGACACGGGCTTAAAGCTAAAACCAGAAGAGAACAAACCACAGTTCAGCAGTTGGAAGCTAATGCTCTTACAGATATATGCACTGTTATCTTCTCTGTGCAGCACTACAATCCACTTTCCTAGTGTGCCAGCAATTAACAGTGCCTATGAACCTTAAAATGAAACTTCTTCAGCATGTTGTGTTCACAACTACTACTGACGGGCCAGACTCAGTAATCTGTTTTGGCAAAGCTCAGTAAGGAAGCCAAGCAGAATCTTTAGTTTACCAACTGCATGAAAATGAAGCTGGAACCTAAAGATGTGCTCTTGGAAAACTGGCCAACATGACCTTATTGTTTTAATTTGGGCACCATTACCACTTTAGGTGTTAAACAGTCATTACTCTGATTAAGGCATTAGTTTTCTGCAGAAAATAACTTTCACTACAGAGTATCTTTGGTCTAGATGCTGCTCTTATTTATAATCCACCTCTGGGAATATTCAGTTACAAAGTACCTACACACTGACCAAAATACAAGAGAAAATTGGTTCACTGTGTTTCTGTGTTGTTCACTACTGAATTCCCCAGCAAACCAGGGATTCTTTGAAAATACTTCTGGAATAGCAATCTAATTCTGTATGTCTCTACCTTCCTAATAGCTGAAACACCTCAAACATTTGACAGTTTTCTTACCCTGCACTTGGTCTCAAGAGATGACGCACACAGTTAACTCCTATCTCCTAAGAATGTTGTCTTCCTTCCGCTTCCAGGAATGAAGCTGAAACGCATTAACGAGTTCAGCTTTTTACACTTAGAAGAGGAAAAACTGTTCCTTCTCATTTGCACAGCACTTACCGCTAATCCTCTTGAAATAAACACCATTAATGTTAATAGTGATACTTATCCACACAACGTACCCGTAGAAAGCAAAAGGCAGGCAATCTGAAAGGCTCTCCTGAATGTTAACTTCCTACTTAGCCAGGCTTCCAGGGTAAACTGTAGCGTGCCATATGCCTCGCCTCTCATTCTTAATTTCCTTTCATCATTGTTTTATCCAGTAAGAAAATGATTTTTCCCGCAGGTTTTTTTGCAAGGATATGTTAATGTACCTAATTTTATATTTTAATAGAATTTCACAAGCCTGATACGTATCAGTAATTGCTGCTCAAACGAGTGTAAATTGTCTTGATCAAATCCTGAGTGTAAACAATTTTTTTTAATTGGAACTTGCAGTAATCAGATAATGACTATGCTAGTCATTAGGCAAAGGCAGCACGTGGAACAATTGAACTGTGTTTCTGTTCTACCTTCCCTCATGCTGATGGAGAGCAAACATATGTGTCAAGGTTCATACCTTTGACCAGTTCCTAACACACAGAGGCTGTACTTGGCCCTACCAAACAGCAGCAAGGAAAGACAAACCTGAGCCACTGAAGGGCAACTGAGAGTCCATCTAGCGTACAGCTCAGATGTTCTCTGCTGCCTCTAAGCACTCCTGGGACAAAGAATGAGGGGTGTGACTCCTGAAAAATATATTCCAGACCAGGTAGAACACTCTAAGAAGAACAAAAATCAATCCAAGGGACTATGTCATTTGGTTACTAATGTTATTCCTTCTTCAGAGCCACTGTAAGTTTCCAGGATGACACAGATGTATGGCTGTGGCCTTGGGGACATTGATATTCTAACCAGAAAAATTGTGTGTGCACAATGACTGTGCCCAATTCATATTTGTAGTCATTAGCGAGCTTCTATTTTGTGATCAATTTTTCATTTATATTGAAGAATACCATCTTGCTAAATGGCAAGCATGTCTAGCTTAGCAAAGTATTTTAGAACAGTTTAATACTCACATAAATAATGTTTGATATATTATGAAAGGGAAATACTACTCTTGGTTGCTCAAGTGATATGGAGTCAGAACTCATTTATTCAGTAAATAACTGCAACAAAAGCAATTACAGTTTAGAATGTCAGCAAGCAGTGTCTCTTCCAGTTCACTTAGAAAAAGCAGGCATTAAAAATTGTCAGAGATATTTTTAAAGAACAGGTTTAAGATGGTTTCTTAGCCAACTTCACCAATGACTCTCTGATTTTTAAATTGAGATTATACACACAATGATCACAGAATTCATCTCAACTGCCACAGACATCTAAAACTAACACAAGCAACTGATAAATGATGCTCTACCAATGTACTTGCTAATTCTCTTTCAGACTGGATATTTTAAGACACTACAAGGTATAATTAGTTGTAGGAACAACTAAAGACTAATTACCAGTACAGGGGGGGAAAAAAAGACAATCAAATGCATCACTGGGATTAGGTTCATTTGTTTCCCTTGGAATGGAAAAATGCACAGTATACTGGAAAACAGTACAACTTGAGTAACATGATTTTCCTGATGTGACTAGAGTTAGGAAATGAAGTCACAACTGATAGTCTATTTAAAGAAGGAAAATATTTTCTAGCCCTCTTTACATAAAAGTCAACTCCTCTCAACTAATGTTCCCATGTACTACTGTGCTTTCTAGAAACAGCCTTTTCTTTATTTCCACTTACTGCTACACATAATTGAAAGGACAAGAGATGCTAATTTGATCTTCCTAAATGTCACAGGCTGAACAGCAAATGAGAGCTAAAGCAGGTACATTTCTGATGTGCACACCTTTTCAAGCCCCTACATTAATCAGTGTCAGGAGATTTCCAAGTATCTTGTTTCACAGGTCTTGCAATAAATGAAACACTTAGTCTCCGACAACTGGCCTCATTAGAGCATGGGAAAGTTAAAAACAATTCTTAATGATCAGGACACATTCAAGAGCACTGGTTGACTATCATTGCATAAATACAGTGCTGAATCTTTGCAAAAAGACCATTAAAGCTATTGGGATCAGAATTTGCCTTGCTGATGATGGGTTTTTTACCTCAAAAAGAATTTGCTCATCTTAACATTTCTGTTTGTGAAACTGTTTCAATGGCATTTTAAAGCTAACTCTTATTTTAAACCTCATCAGTAAGCAAACAGCATGCTCAGATTCACTGAAGAAGGGAAAATTGTAATACTGAGTTGAGGGATTTCAATATAAAACTGTTCCAGCTAATTCAGATCTCTCAGGGAATATAGTAACAATATTTTCTGAAAGACTGAAATGACTGAGGACAATTTTGAATTATCCATGTTTATGCCAGAGCCTTTTCCCCCGAGTCACATGCTATCTCTTCTTTCAACAGAGGGTACACCATGGAACCTTCCTACAACCCTTTCAAACTTCCCTTCTAGATCATTTATTTGGTGTCATTTTTTCATCAGGGGCTGGCTTCCTGGAGAGGTGGTTGATGCCCTGAGCCCATCAGTGTTTAAGAGCCATTTCGACAATGCCTGTATCGTGCTTTAGCTTTTGGTTAGCACTGAGCACATCAGGCAGTTGGACTAGATGATCACTGTTGGTCCCTTCCAACCAAAATACTCTATTTAATTATTCCATTAGATGCCCACAGTTTACCTGCATTAGCCTGTTAAAGCACTGTGTAATTAAGAGGCCAATGGAGCTCAAATAACTGTATCCAATGTTTTCTCAGGTGTACACAGGAGTGAGCAATCTCCTCAGTCACAATGGGTTTACTAAATGAGAATGAGCTACAAGAAAACTCCTACACCTCTGTAACTAACTGCTGTTTCTACCAATTAATGTGTGGGCTGTCATTCTCTGCTCATTAGGAATGATAGCTCTTCTGAATGTATAAAACTTTGCAGCTGTATCCCTTCAGGAGCATCTCTCATTGTGATCAATGCACACAATGGGAAGTGAAAAGGTACTGTTGGATGGGGAACAAATAAATAGATCTTATTGCCAAGATCTGACGGCACAAGCTGTTCTTAAACACAGCACCCATTCTACTCCTCTGCTGTGCCCATGCTGGTAGGCACTTCCATCAGCTGGAGAGTTCAGGCCTGCAGCTCACTTCAGGTGTTATTTGAACTAAATGGTACAAACCCAAGCACCAAAGGAAGGAATCTCAGGCGAGGGCTCCAAGCAGACACTGCAATGTAGATGAGCAGCTTCTCTGCATCTTTGGGAGCTCACATCAACTATAAGACAAATTTAAAACTAAGATGACCTAGTAACCATAGTTCAAATTCCACCTAATTAGCAGCTGTAAAAAAGACCATTAGGAGTGGGGAAAGCAAAAGCAAAGGATGATGCTAAAGCCTTGTGCAAAAGCAAAGAGGAAGAAGCTTTCCTCCTTTGCTGCCAGGTAACAATGTTTTATATTCTTACCAAAGGACAAAAAAAAAAATCATTATTTTCTCCAACACAAAACCAGGTTTAAAACAACTTAGAGTTCTTCCCCATCCTACCCGTGGTGCTACATGAAAGCAAACAAAAGCAGCCTGCTGAATGTTTCTTCAGAGTTGACTCGATCACACGCTGCTGCAGGTGATGGGCTCCTGCCAAGCACTGCTGCACTCTGAAGAAACTGTTTTTATCAGTTAGACTTTCAAATGGGCATTTATATTCATTGGACACCTCCCAGTATTAATACAGGGGAGCATGTACCCTCTCTGCATCAGTACAGTTGAGATACTGGGAGGTATTTAGGCATTATTCATGGTGGTTTTATTACTTCCAATTAGAAATTTTGGGTCAGATCTTTGGCTGGCATAAACTCAGCACAGTTCTATTTAAATTAAAGGAATCATACTAATTTACACCAAATTATGATCTGTAGTGAGAGTCTCTAAGGATTACCTACTTTATATGTCAGTTATTTTACCCTAATTAAACTAGTTGAGAGTGTTTCTTAGGAAATTATGAGCCATCTATGAGATTTATTCATTCAAGTGCTCAAACTGATAGGCAGTGTTCACAGACTGTCTTCCTTTCCTTCCCTTCCCTTTTTCTTACTGAACGTATCTCATCACAACTCTGGAGCTGCCTTGTGAAATCTTTCCATGCAAAGTTTGCACGGGAAAATAACTTTTGCTGAGCACTGACTGCTTAATGTTCATTTTTGTGTTTCTCACACACCAAAAACTCTCAGGAATGACATTTTAGGTAAGTGAAACTTTAGGATGAGCTCTTCTGCATCCTTATTTCATAACTATTGTGTAACTACCAAGCTGATGCCAAGCTCGTCCTTCCTAGTGGTCCAAAATATTACAGCTGTAAAATCCTGACCACCACGTTGTCCCAAAACCCCGTGTTCTACTCAGTTCTACCTTTCCAAGACCCTCTCATTTTGTAGCCATTTATTTTATTAACACACAGAGCATGATGGGTGTATTATCTTTGCCATGTATTCTCCAAAGGATAAAACATGAAACTTGGTATTAGTTTTTACTGGTAGAAGGGCCAGAGTTTTGCTGAAGTTTCAACAGTATAGCACCCATCTTGGATGATCTGTAACAACTTTTACAGCTTTTGATTTGCTTGCTTAGACTACAGGCACAGAATCCCCGTTTAAATGATGTTTTGTATGTATCTGTAGGTATCAAGTAGCCAGGCAAATAACATTTTACTAACTGTCATTAGCAAGTGGATTATGATGAACCAGAACTAATTTTCATTAGCACAAAGAAAAGATTCTTAATCTCTTACCTTTTATTTCTGTCTTCTATCTGTAAGATATAGACCATGTCATCTGTAGCATGAAGCTTGGAACTGCTCTCTCCCCATTTCAGCTTCAGGCTCTGAGGACCTGCTGCAGCACATTCTAACCGAGGAGGTAAGGGTGGTAACGGCCTGGTTTTTGCTTCAATAAAGTGGCTAAATGGTCCAGCTCCAATTTCATTGACAGCCTGGATCTTGATCCTAAAATGAACAACAAAAAGCTAAATGTTAAGTGAAGTTCACAAGGTTCTTGGTATAAAAGAGTCTCAAGAAACAAAACAGTCCTCTGGACCTGACTGGATCCACATGAACAAGGGACAGCAGCACAGGTACATGTGACACTTGGAAAACATGAAGTGTGTTAACTATGAATACATAAAACGCAGACGAGGGTTGTGGTTATCTAACAAAGGTCATGGACTAAGTGAAAGCATTGGTGTCACTTCCTTGAAACCCATCTCCACGTTGGTAAATCTGCAGACTAAAGAGCAGTACTGTTCACTGTTGCAGAGCATGAAGCACCTCACACTATTTAAGTACACGAAACTGTATCGGGAGGAGAGAATTGAGAAGGTCAAATCCACAAACCTGCTCCATGTCTTACACAAACTGTGTAAATATCAACCATCAGTGAACTATCTATTAGATCTAGTAAAAGTTGGACTTGGGTCACTCTCACAAGATGCACAAAAGCTCTTGAGCTATCTGAATCACATTAAGGCCATTTACAAGAATGGAAAGGTGGGCCACCTACCTAGTCACAGAGGTTTTGATTTGGAATTTTTCTTAACACTGAGCCAGTCTTCAAAGTTCTGTTTCCTTAGCATAATGACTCCTGGCTGCTCTGTCACTTTCTCCTCCCTGTCTGCTTCTTAGACTAATAGCTTGCAGAGTAAGAATCTGCTTGTAATAGTGAGTGAAGAGTAGTAGCATTTTACTATGGTAACATCAACAACAACCTCATAACAAACACATGAACTATGCATTTCAAAGGAGGACTGTGTAAACAGAAATATTGGTACAAATGAGCCTAAAAGATTTCAAGAGTTTGTTAAATCAAAGTGAGAACAAGAGAAAACAGGATGGGCAAGCTAATTGTTTTTTTTTTTACATAGTTCAGCCTGGTTTATATGGCTGGACAGATGCCATTTATTTTGGAAATCCTGTGCACAGTAGCATAACATTTTCTCATGGGAAAAGACTCTCTAGAAGAAGCATTGCTGCTTCTCCAAACTATCAGCCACCAAAAAGCCATAAGTCCCTGCAGAAAGTGGCAGGGTGAGAAGGAAGCAGATAGATCCCTATGACTGCCTGCTTCAGAGGAAGCAGAAGATAGAATTGTCGTTTGTTGGTACAGCTGTTTATTTTGATTTAAGTACATGAAGTGATTTGAATTCATATAAGCAACAGCAACTTTTCAGCTCTATCATTACAAAAAGATTATGTAGAGTTAAAATGGTATGAAAAAACCCTCCAGACAACAATATTCTTCATTAAAAAAATCCCCCCCCCAATATTTTCTGCAATTTCAAGAACAAGAAGGGTTAAATGATTAATAAACACAGTGCAAAATAATAGGGCTTAATATACCGATTAGACAGCTGAAGTAATTGTACACTGTAAGAATGCACTGTGTTTACACAGTCATGTGTAAATGTGTGGTTAAACCTTTGCTTATTGACCCAGCCATTAACAACAGTAAAGTATCACTTAGTGGGGAGCTGCATTTTCCTTTTAAATTTGCCTTTGTTTTCAGGAAATGTATCCTGACCACCTTACAACACTATACATGGTGCTTTCATCCTCTCCCTCCTGAAGGGTTCCTGCTATGAAGAAAAATCTAGTGGGAGCCTTGTCTTCCACAGCTGCATACAAGCATTTGACATAAAAAGAACAAATGGCTTTTCTAGTATCTTAAGTGCAATTAATATATGCATTGATCTTGTATCAGATTATATTATTGGCTTGCTTCAAGACTGAAGAGTCATTACATTAATATTTAATGGTCTTTCCAGCAAAGAAAAGTAAAAGCAAAGTGCCTGAATGTTCACTGGAGTCTGGCAGGTTATCCATTACCATACACACAAGACCAGTAACAGCTACAGAACAAAACACTACTTTTGGTAGACTGATGACAGCAACCCACTGCCTCTTTTTTTGTTTTATTTTGTATTATCCATAGTCCCTGGAACAAGGAAGCCTCTTCTATCTTCAAGCATCCTAACTTTATCTCATGTCCAAAGGGCAGCTACCTACAGTTGAAAACCAGCAGTGATTGAAACCAGCCTCTCTCAAACATCACACCACATTCCTTAAGCAGATGCTGACAGATGTGCTCTTTAGATTTGTGTGCACATGTATCTGCATCTACTCATTTTCCTTTGCCAGGTGTTTGCACAAGGTAAAAATGTGCCTGCTCCTCTTCCCTCATTTGTTGTTGCTTTCATCTGCTATGTGGTGTTCTTGCTCCCACCTTCTGATGCCCACAAATATGTAACTCCCCCAACCCACTTCTGACTTTGAAGCACAATAAGACTGATGGTAACTCTTAGGTCTTAAAATACAGACAGGCATCTTTCCAGATCAATGGTGATATCAGGAAAGCAAGAGTTGATTTATTCGACTCCAACATGGCTGGATGTGGCTAGCCTTTTTCTGCTGATGACACCACAATAAAACTCTCTGTAAATTGTCACTATCATTCCCAGGTCCTGAGCTTTGTCAGACATGCACAAACAACTGGTTTTGTTTTTGTTTTTCTGTGCATATGGCAGTGTGATCCAGCTCCCACCTCCCTCTGAACCACAGCAGCATCTTTGCAATGGATATTAGGCCTTGGAAATGTCCATGAAGAAGGAAGAAGGGAAAAAGAAAGGGGAGAAAGGAGGACTGTCTAGGAGGAGGAGGAAAAGCATATGATGATGGGAGAATAGTTGCTACTGCAGCATCTTTACTCCAGCTCAGGTGCTTTCTCATGTCCCTGTCCCAGTCTGCAACACTCTCAGCTCCTCCAGCTGACTGGCACAGCCCCGGTAGGTAGATCACAATTAAGTGGAAACTAATTACTGAGAAATAATCAATTATTTGTGTAAGATATTTCTACGTAGACAGGTAGGAAAATTTGCAATAAAACCACTTCCTGAATTCCTTCCAATTCTTTCACTAATGGTTTATAAGTTAACATATCCAAACCACCTTCTTTAAAAGGTGAGAATCCCTATTGGGATGCTTTTGGGTTTTTTTTTTTTTTAATGTAAAGACTATATTTAGGGATAATATCTAATTCTATAGACTCTGGACCAATAATATATATATTCATTCTCACATTTTCCCACTGCATCTTTTAAACATTTGGAAAAATAAAAAGAATCAGGCTAGGTAAATATAGAAACCATTAAAAGATGTTTAACAGACCATTTTCCAGCTTAGAAGATTCTTGACCCAGGAAAATAAACACACTAAACAGGATGCTATTTTCAGATTAGTCACAAACTCCTTTGTATAGTATACCAACAAAATGAAAAATCACTTCTGAATTAATCTCAGCATCTGACATGAGAAGAGTTTGATTCGTTAGTTCCCATAAGTGGAATGTCACCAATTGCATTACATGTGCCTGTGGAAACCTGTGGGAGTTCAAATGCCACAGACGAGAAGCAGCAGCCTGAGCAGAGAGTGTATCACACAGCCTCCAAGACACATCAGTCCCACAGATCGCCATTCAGACTGCACCCTTCTGGGGCTGGAGCAAGACCTGGACTTACCTGAAGAGTAAATTTGGTTTATTACCCATTTAAGCATTGCTGACTTGAGCATTCATGTGCAGTCTTGGGGATTGGACTAGATAATCTCCAAAGGTCCCTTCAAACCCCTACCATTCAATGATTCTTCTCCCCTCATCTTGGAATATCTTTTCCTTGATACTGTTCAGACATTGTGACGTGATCTAGGTGAACCTGCCTTTGCAGGTGGGTTGGACTAGATGATCTCTAAAGGTCCCTTCCAATCCCTGCCATGCTGTGATTCTATGATTTTAAATGTTTAAAATTTTTCCTCCTAAAGTAAATTAAAATTAGGTGTTGCTATTGAAATTTCATAAGGCCACTATTTATTTCAGTAAATTATGTAACTTCAGAAGAAAATTCACATTCTTAAAAATCAGAAGGTGTTTTGCAGTGGAGCATCCCAACAGCACAGCAAACTTCACTGTGGAAAGCGTTGAGAGGAGCTTGAGAACAGAACGTAACAACAAATTGGTATTTCTATTACTGTTGAATACTTATTTATTGAAGAATATTTATTAACTCACTTCTAGTTACAGCAGTTCACAGAAAACCAGCCCAAGTATTATTACCCTACAATCAGAGCTTCCAGAGGTTCATGGTTATGTCAGTAAAAAAGAAAGACTGCAGAACTCTGACATATTTCCGCAGCTGCTCACCAGCACTGATGTTTACATAGTGCTCTTCTGAGGCATCTGCTTCTTGCCACAGGAGTGCTGGTCTCTGCCTGACATTGGAGAAGCCCTGGCGAAACCTGCCCTGTGCTGGCCATGAGCAGCACAGCAGAGGCACGTCCCAGTTCCACCAGCCTCCAAAGTACTTTGAGGTGCAAACCTTTCCTGTGGGATGCTGGTTGGATTTGCTACTAGGACACAGAAAGCATCAGACTGGTTAGCTTTGAGCTCATCTTCTCAAACAACCTGGAGTTTGTTCACTGTATACTTGAATTGCTTGTGTATGGCCATTCCCACACAGAAGTTGGAAGGAGCAGAGCAATGCCAGAGCTAACCTAACAAGTCCAATTGGGTGGACACATATAGATACACTGTTAGAATCTGATCACTATGCAAAATTACCTTCCTTTCACATTCTGGACTTGATGTATTCATAATAAACAAGAACCAGTTTCTATTTTGGGTTCCCACAAACAAAAACATTGACTGTAACATTCCAAAGCAAATAATACTTATAAAATTGTTGCAGATTTACTTCAAATTCTGTTGAAACTTTGGTAAGAGAGTTCAGAATCTCAAACCCAGTAGCGGTTTGCTTGTTTAGTCTATAAAAAACGAGGCCTTGAATAAAACAAGTTCACTGCTTTTAAATAGAGGGAATAAACACTCCCTGCCATGAGAACAGCAAGTTTAACTTAAAGTTGACATGAAAAGAAAAAACTGAAGTAAATAAATTTAGAGAATGAGGTCAGGAATGTTCTGAAATACTCCTGTGATTAAAACAGGGAAGGCAAAAAAATCCACTTTCTTTTAGCATACAGCTTGATAAACTGTTTCTTACAGATACATTTATTTACCTGGGCACAGGTAAATGTAAGCTATCTATGTTCCTGCCATGAAATAACTTTCAGTGTACATATTTCCATGCTTGATACAAGAAGTTCTCTTTCTTGGGAACACAATGAAATTTGAGAAAAGAGCTTTTCATTTCAGTTCTACAAGACCTGTAGGATTGTGACCTTGAATGCAGAGGAGAAATATACAACACAAGGTCTGTGCCACGTCTGATTTTACAACTGTGCCACCAGATTTCACCTTTTATTAAAATGGTACTTAAAATAGAACTTCTTTTGTCACATTTTCTGCTGTATTGCTGCTCATAGCCTGCATGGAACCTTAGTTTTTTTCAATTATCAATTAGAGAAAAAAAACCCATAAGCCTGCACATTAAAACAAGAATAAAATTTTGGCACTGACACTTTGAAATGTAGAGTCTGAAGCAATATCAAGAAATTGCTTTAAAATTCAGATTATCTTTTAATTAATCTCTGTATGCTAGAGACAAAAAACAGCTGTGCCTATAAAAATGGAAGTTCATTGTGTGCAAATTGCCATCTCCTCACAGAGATCAATACAGTTAATAATACAAATCTCTGGAACAGTACTGCTAAGCAGCTAAAAAAAAAATCATGAGATGTCAGATTCTAATTTTAGTTATTTACCATTTAAAACATGTATTTCCCTACCAGTAGAAGTTACCTGAGCAGAGCAACTTAAAAAGATGTCAAAAATAATGCAAGGAGAAGAGAAAGAAGAAAAAGGGTAGTAGACAGCAATATGTAAAGAACATAAACTCCTGCAATTCAGTCTATGAAGGAATTGCTGTAGATTCCTGTCCTCCCTAGGTTGGTTGGGAGTAGGTTTTTCTTTTGGGCTTTTTTTGTTGACGGTGGTTTTACTTTTTTTTTTTTTTCACTCACTCTACCTGTTTTAAACATTTCCCACGTAAAATCAAGCTGTGTGACCTGCTCTAGGTGGACCTGCTTTAGCAGGTAGGTTGGGCTGCATGATCTTTAGAGGTCCCGTCTAACCCCTACCATTCTGTGACCCTGTCACCTCACCCTGAGTGCTCTGAACTACTTAAAAAACAAACGGTACTCACCGGTATGAGGTTTCTGGAAGCAAATCATTGACAACATAACTTGTAACGTTCCCGACTGGGATGCAGCTGTCACCCAGGGCAATGTTGTAGGCTGTAATCTCAGCTCCGTTATTGCATGGCTCTTCCCAGGTCAGTACAAGGCACACTGAGGCTGAGGGTTGACAGGCACCCACGTGCTCATCCCCCAGCACACAGAGGGTAGAGACTGCATCAGGCACAGACGCAGGGGTTCTGCAGGTTACCAGCTCGCTGTAGGGTCCAGCTCCTGCCTGGTTAATTGCCTGTGTGTTAAAAAGAAAATGTTTTACAGGAGAAATGTTGTCTTTCACATGTTTATCGAGATCATAATACTGAACTGTGCAGCCTGGAAGGGTTGCATGGATTCTTCAGAGTTTGGCTTATTCTCTCAAGCATGACTCATGCCCTCTACCTATCCTAGAGCAATTAATATCTTCCTTTGTTACTCAGAAGCATCTCAGATAAACTGAAGAGTATTTCTCTTTTCCCTAATAGCTATTTAATCAAACTTAACAGTAATCTTTCCATCAGTAGCAAACTTTTAGTAAGGGAAAATGTCACAGTCATGCTGCCAGTGACAAGTGACATCACGTTCAGCAAGTTGGCTACTCAAAACCGTTGAGCCATCCTGTGTAAAATCCTCAGTACACCACAGAGTGTAACCTCAGATGCTTTACACAAGTACCCCTAGACTTGAGGGGCATTTGGCTTGCTGAAAGCTACACTGATTCCTAACTCCGAGCACAAGCAGCTAATTTCATGAAAAAAAGTTTCTGACATAAGAATATAAGAACTCAGCATGGCATTCGGGTTTCTCCAGAACTCACAAATCACTAGCAAACCATCACCAAAGCACATAGCTCAGTATTTGCCACAACAGAGTAGAACAACCAATTATCAAGCTTCTTATCTCGACTCATAAATCTAGGATCCCAGTGGAAACCAAGTTCTGAAATCTGGCCCATGTCTGCTCATTAATTACAGAAGGTCTTGTCTTTGCAAGCTCAACATTGCACAGTTATACAGACCTGGTTTTAATCAGTTGATGCCCAGAAGCAAATGCTGGGATGGCATAGGAAATGACTAATATTACTTCCTCAGGATTACTATAAGTTCCTGCACACACAATCGTAGAACCATGCAGGCTGGAAGGGACCTTGAGACACATCTAGTCCAACCTGCTACTCCGAGCAGGGTCGAAGGTGAAGACAGAGCTCAGACTTCTGTCCAGTCGGGTCTTAAAAAAGTCCAAGGATGGAGATTGCACAGCCCCTCTGGACCACTGTCACCACCCTTAATTGCCCAAACGGCGATAACTTTTATCTTTATATTTCATCTGAACATCTCTATTCCAACTACACTGGACACAGTATTGCAGGTTCTCCTAAATGGCATGTAGCAAACAGACAGTAACCTTCCCTTGATCTGAAAGCTGGATTTCTGCTGATACAGCCCAGAGTGCTATATAATACATACATATACAGCACATGAAGAGCTTGTGATACTGTATTACAGTACAGGCCAAGCTGAGAGAGGCCCAGAAGGTGCAGCTCTTCCAAAGCAAGCATTGCCCACTATCCATATTTCCTTTGGAAAAGTGAGACCAGATTCTCCCACCAAATCACAAGTAATTGGAAAACCTGGGTTTGCTATGTTGCCAGTAGGACTGGGATGGCAGAGAAAGGACACGTCAAATAACTGTTTGATTTCTTATCCATGCTTAAGTGTAGTGAGTAACTTATTTCTGCTCTGCATAATGCAAACACAAAGCCATGTTCTGTTTTGCCAGAAGGCGTTTTGTTCAATTGAAGAAAGAGATAATAAAGTTAGATTTGTCAAGCCTTTAAAAAGCCCTTCAAAACAAATCCTGCTCCAGGGATGTCTTTTATTTAGTGAAGCACTCCCAGAGCTGTTTCAAGTGAGCCTTGTTTCATGCCTGCCAATGATGTTCTTCGTCTTGCCTCTAAACCAGTGCTTGGCAATCTGTATCTTGCTCCAAGCAATTTATTTTCAGCGGTGCTTTTAATTGCTTTATTGGGCAATCTCATCATCATAACTGATGGGAATTTCATTCCTCTCTGCTTCCTAGATACTTACCCCCTCTGCCCCCCACGACACTGTATTTCCCTTGCAGAAGTCACCATTGTTTTTGGGAACATTCATTGCAGCAAAAAAAAAAAAGTTGATCAACAGTAAAAACCAAATTGTCTGCCCTACAGTTACATATGCCTGGTTCCTCAATTCTCTCTCTTTACTGAGTTACTGTAGATTCAGATAGTAATACTGTGTGTTTATTAGAAGGCAGAGTAAACGTGGTCTGGAGAATCTTTATTTTTAAAAAGCAAAAGGAAGATTTTTCTGTTAAAACCGGTTGTTATTCTCTCCTTTTAAAAAAGACTAACATTTCTGAAAGCATTTCACTTTCTTTGTCTGCTATGCATACTCTGAGATATCTTGTAACCAATTATGCTCCATACAATACACAGACCAGATCTAGAGGACGAAGTCCTCTCAAAGGTAATGCACGGATCATGGATGTACTTCAATAAAATATCTTAGTGCTCCTGTGCATTTTACTGAACTTCTGTCTATGGGTTGAATTATATTGGCTGTGCTCAAAACTGAGCAGATTTGTGCAACATTTTTGTGGTAAGTAATTTCAAATGAATGCCCACTTGAAATCAAAGATGCCATACAGCTGGCTGTTTCCATTTTTACCATGAAAACCCCCTTCCCACCGCTCACACCACAGGAGCCTTCTCCCCATCTCCTCCCTCCCAGCGGATGCTCAATGTTTTCCCTCCTTCACAAAAGGCACTTTCTGGCTCAAAGTATATGGCCAGCTCTGACCAAGTCAGAAAATACAGTTGAGTATACTCAGAGGTATGGGGCCCAAGCTCCCTGGCTCTTGGCCAGTGGCTCGAAAGCTACTTGGCAAAAAGAAAAACATAACTAAAAAATATTCAAAGTACTGCTTAAAAAAAAAAAAAACCAGATTAAGAAGGAAACACTCCACAGAAGCACGTTGTCTTTGATCAAAGAAACTACCCTGGGTGGTCCACACGTTGCCAGCTGGGTGTGTATGTGAACTTTTGGTCAGATTTACTGGTGGTGTTCTGCCTTTACGTACAAAGAAATCCTGTGAAAGGGTATCCTGGGCAAAACCATTTTTTAATTCATTCCCACTTTACTCATCATTTCTTTTTCAATGGACATAAAGCAGAAAAAGTACTGTAATTTTATTTTCACATATATATATGTATGAAAAGTATATTTTAACTGTTTCTTTCCTATTATTTTCAGTAAAAAGTAAGATCAAAGAAAAAGAAATGATATAGAGACTCTATGTGAGAGCCAGTCGTACAAACCTAAGAGTCAAAATGGTGAAGATGAGGACTCCAATCTGGCAGCTACCATCTCCTATAGAAATAGGAATCCACTCAGCTGGTTTGCTTTATTTGATAAATGAAACAGATGGTGGAGTTTATTATTTAAGCTAAGGGAATCTTCAAGATCCAGTTGGGAGGTAGATGTTGATTTTATGTTTTTTAAATCTCCTTACCAAGAAAAAAAAGTAAATTGTCTAAACCACTCTCATTTTGTTTTACCAACTGAGGGGAAGGTGGCTGTTCACAGTATTATTTATTGAAAATAAACCATGATACACAAGAGCAATTTTTGAGAGCTGAAAGTTATACCAATTCCCTTGTTTGTGACTTTGAATGGTAAGCCCACCATGAAGATGGGCTGAGAGAGTTTGGGTTGGCTCAGCCTAGAGAAGACAAGGCTCCAAGGAGCAGCTTTCCAGCATCTAAAGCAGCTGAAGAGGAAGCTGGAGAGTGGCTGTTTACAAGGGCATGTAGTGACGGGACATGGGGTAATGGCTCTAAACTGACAGAGGAGAGATTTAAATGTGATATCAGGAAGAAGTGCTTCACAGTCCAGTTCAGGGTCAGGTTTGATGGGGCTTGGAGCAACACGGGCTAGTGGAAGGTGTGTCTTCTCATAACAGGGGGCTTGGGATAACATGATCCTTAAGGTCCCTCCAAGCCAAACAATTCTATGAATTGTGCAGAATCTAAACTGCCTGGTTCTATAGCAACAGTTTGTATTATTTAAAATAAATGTGCACTCCCTCTGACTTACAGGGCACAGACCTTCATAGTGGCTAATGACAAAAACAACAACACAGCAGAAGGAAATCATTTACACTTTAGAAGGCAATGCATGCAAGATCTCATCACTTCCATACCTGTAGCCTACAGCAGTAATGTGCTGCTGCTGACAATTCACTTATTTCAAAACAGGTATCTGTGCCGTTATATGCGAGTTGTAGAGATTCCTCATCTTCTCCCCACTCTAATCTGTACTCAGAGATGTCAGCACCAGAACATTCAGGACTCTGTAAACAGAAATGTTTATGTGGTTCAATTCAGAAACGAGCACTTGAGATCTCTGCATTTCATTGGGTAAGGAATAAAATACATGGGGGGAGAAAAAACCTCAAACCTTATTTTTAAATTAACACACCATTACTGCTGCAAATGGGAATGTGCTGGATTAGCGTTCCCTAATAACTTAGTGTAATGGGCCAATTCTGCACAAACACTAACTGATAGAAATTCAGAGAAATGGGAAAGTGTACACAGCTACTTTGCTTTTCATCAGGACACTCAGGAATAAATTGTCTCTCCACTGGCTTGGCAGAAACACATCCGTGGAGAACACAAAAAAGCATCAATCTAGTGTAGTCTAGTCAAATGATCAAAACACAGCTCAGGAAGAGGAAGCCTTGAAGCCTGAAATAGTTACTGATGTTGCTGAGATGAGAAAAGAACAACTTCAACAAGCCAGGAGTTTGTCTGAGGTTTTCACTGAAAGTGAATGGGACACGGCAATGTGGACATGGGTACATTCACAAAAAGATTCCTACAGAATCCACCCCTGTAGCACCACGAGGTCTAGAGGAACACGAAATAAATACCTGGTTTTGCTGTAGATGAGAGTTAGTGCAGGCAAAACAGCGTGGTTCCCAAAACAAAACATCTTGTGTTTTTACCAGACCTGCCTAGAGCTGTACTGTGTGGGCTGAAGCAGCTCAGGGCATCGCTGCTCTATGTACAGAAGTCTTGTCTGAGATATGACAAGAACTTGTGACTGCAGCATGTAAGGTGTAACTTCCAGTAAAAGGATCCAGAGGATCGCTGCATGCCACAATCACTACCCTTTCACAGGGGCTTCTCTACCTCTGTCTCTGAGCTCCCAGCTACTTCAGTAGGAGGTTTCAGAACTCCAAGCCAGAGTTTTAAAACAACATGTAAAAAAGGCATCTTAGGCACCACCGTGTGCTCTCTAGCCAGATAGAGACACTCCACAGTCCTCTGCTGTTTTTTCTTCACGTTCTTTATACCATTTTTTTTCAGCTAGAATAAACAAATATATCCTGCATGTAATTGCAGAGGCAGCCAGAAATGCTGCTGCATTCACTACTGGCTGGGGAAAGCAAATGCCCGTCCATACACTTATTTGAAAGGTTACATGTAAAGATCTCGGGCAACTTGTAGTCAGCTTCAAAACGTTGCAAGAAATAGTTACATTCTCAAACTACAGCTAACATACCTGTTTCCTTAGAAAATGAAACTCAGGTTATTTTTGTATCTAGGTATGTTGTTAGCACAACAATTTATTTCAGCATCTCCTGAACATTAGAACTTTCTTTCTAAACTGGGGCACCCTTTTGTGGAGAGAGCCAACAGATGCAGGGCTGGAACAGCTAGGTTTCCAAAACAACTCCACAGCCCCATTGTTCCACGTAACTTCATTTTTGACAACATATTCTCCTTTATGCCTTTCTTACATTTTTTTTTTCTTTTTAACAACACCAATCAACCCTTCATCATCATCTCAGCTAAAACATTAGAGTCCAACATCTAAGGATCCTGGAGAAGGAATGCACACCAAACTAAAACAGAAGTAAATATTTGAGGAAGAGAAACAATTTGAAGACCCTCCCCACCATTCAGTTACTTTCTTATCTGAGACTTCAGCTTCAGCCAAAATCAAATATTTGCCCTCACAGTTCCACCCCAACAAGTTAAAAGCCTGCAGAGAGCACTTCTACCTTACCAGTGCTCTACCATCTGACACCAGCACAGGAGGCCTTGTGACTGAACGCTGGCTTGGATAACTCATCATCAACATTATGCAATACTTTAGAAGCAGAAAAGATGATTCTCTACAATAGGAGAGTTTCTGTGTATGTTTTTCTTCTTGCACAAAAAAGTAGTTCTAAGCCAGTGAGTAGCTCTCAAGCTAGCTTTCAAGTTTTGTAGTGACTGTAGTGGTTTGGATAAGATGGAAATTAAACAATCAAAGCACATGACTTACCTCCCAGCTTACAAGTACACATGTGTCAGAGAGAAAGGAGAGGGAAGGTGCTCTGCACTGGCTGGGTGGTCCTGCTGCTGTGGTGACTTCTGCTGCTTCTGAATACGGCCCATACTAGAGAGGAACAAAGTGGTATTAACATTCATATATCAGTGTATATCCACCTCACATTCCTCAAAGCTTCCCAAGAACAGCACACAAACTTGTAGAATGCAATAAACTTTCTCCAAGATAGTCCAGACTCCCACCACTTGGCACCAAACACCAGAGTTCAGTAAGAGACCATGTAAATTATTGCCAAGTTAAAACGTGGGGTAAGCTGAGGCAGGTGCAGACACCAAGTACTTCCTCCTGTGCAACAAGGAGTGCCCACGACAGCATAAGCCATCTCCAGTTTACCCAAAAGTGAGAACATGCACTCAGCAATGGAGTAACAGAGGAACCGTTCAGTGTCCCTGAACCTTACCTTAGAGTAACGTGTTTGTGAATCTGTGCCATAACGGGCTTCTTGAGGATATAAGGAGGAACACAGCAACAATAAAGCAGATACCAAAGTCCAAATCCAGCTTCTTTTATATTAAATGTCTGCCACACGTTAATTAAAACAGGAGAGCATGTGGTGGAGCCTCAGCCCTAATTCAGTGTGCAGGGGCACACTATACATACACCATGTATGGCTCAGCTCCACAGGCAGCTAAACCAGCTGCTAAGACAACTTTTGGGTCCTTGGTAGGTGAATAATTTAGATGCATATTAGCAAAAGAAAAGGCAATTTTCAAGAATGTGGAAAACTGGCTTCAACCAGCAGTGTGAAGACAGGATAGAGCACAGTGGAAATGGCCTTTGTGAGGCCTCTGGAGTGGGACAATGAAGTTTGTTCAGCACATTGCCAAGCTAATTAAAAGTCATTCTCCAGAACAAAAGAACTTCACTGGAAGCAATTGGTGGGGGGGGGGGAGGGGGAAAAAAGACATTTACTTATTTTGGAATGCAATACTAGCAGGTATGAAAAAACTTGAGGCATCAAAACAGCTAAACAACATTGAAATAATGAACCCCAGAATACCTCTCAACAAACATGTGTCAGCATCTGTGCTACCAAGAGAGGCCAGTATCAATTGCTTTGCTGTGTTTGAACTGCAAAAAATGCAGACTTCAACAAAAGAATCTCATTTATTGACTTCTGTTGTTTTCTTTATCCAACAGGAGGAAGAAAGGTGTTTGCATCTGGTAAAAAAAACCCAACCAAACCAAAACTCGCTGCCTCCTTTAACAAATGACAGGACCACAAATGCTTTGCAACTTTAAACACCATTTTGCCAGAAAAAAAAAAAAAAAAGAGAAAAAGGCAAAAAAAAGGGCAAAAAAGGAGGAAAAAAAAAAGGCAAGGCATCGTATATACAAAGCTACCAGGCAGACAATGGCTTTCATTCCAACTAGTAAATGCAATCTCTCCATGTGCATTTAATTCACTTTTCACAAAACCAGTGGATAATTTAAAGACAAGACAGTCTCTTAGTTTTGCATATGTTTCTAATACCTAATTCAGTTCTAAAAAGAACTTCTCCCTGTAAGTGCATAGCTTTAAACCTTTGTCTTGTACTTGTCATCAAGACTGCCCGGGAACAAATGCATCAATATGCATGTATTGTTGCTGGGACTGCCTTGGAATGATGCTCTCGAAGACAAGCCAACCCAAACTTCCCTGAATCAACAACACCTTCTAAGAGATTTCTGTGGACATCAGGCAGAGGTGTTGATGTTATTTGGGAAGGCACATCTTCCAAGGAAGTCATACAGCACCACCAAAAGAAAAAAATCACATCTATAAAGCACGTATTTTTTCAAATTAATCACAAAAATTCCTGAAGGATGCAAGCTTTCCTCACAATGTATCACTGGCCACGTGAAATTTCAGTAGATGTTTTAACATGTTAAAGATTTTAAACTAGAAGGAAGAAGGCAGCAGAAGGGGAATAGACAGATTCCTCTTTGGAAGCAGAATTAAATTCTAGCAGGGATTTTGCACATTTTGGTGCAGCTGATTTTGATCAGTCACACTGAACTGGTACTTTATATCTCCTTTTACCAGATTCAAAACTGCAGCTCTTTCTCAAAACCTCCTTTAGGCATTTCTACCTGTTTTCTCTTCACCTTCCCCAACACCAGCACTGACACAGTCACTTTCCAGGGTGGCCCACAGCAGGCCCAGGCATAACAAGCAGCAGCCAAGCGCACTGCGGTGCACTGCACGTACCCCGCCATCGTTCAGGGCTCGCACTCGGAACCTGTACGTTGCTCCAGGCAAAAGGTTGCTGACTGTGCACTCCAGATCAGGCCCGTGGTACACTTCAGAAACAACTTCTTCAGGTTCTGTCATTTCTACGCTGTACTCAGAGACAGGACAGCCACTTTCTGACAGAGGGACATCTGGAAAGAAAACCACATGGCTCATGAATGAGGACACAAGCCAAGAAAATCCATTTTTTACTTCAGATATCACAGAAATATATATACATGCATACTCCTAACAATAATTCTCCTCTTCAATAGATGCCTTACCTGCAGTATCTCACCCACACACACACAATTGACATTTTTATAGCAAATGAATACAATTGTTCTTAGCCTTAAACATTCATCAGGTCAGATCATCACAGGCAAGAGCAGTCCCTCCCTCAAGGCATCTATCTGCCACCCTGTTAAGCTGAGTCTGATGCCACAATGTGCCCAGCTGCTTTTTAAGCAGAAACAGTAGCTATTCTCCTCTCCTGATGATGAAAATAAACTACTCTGCTTCCTTCTCCCAATATAAAACATGGTGGTGTGTGCAAAAAAATTGGTCAGCAATACAGCAAACAAGGTACAGAAAGCTGCAGGAAGAATGGGATTAGCACTGAACACTTTCCTTCTGGGACAGATAGAAGCTAGGAGGGCACATGGCATCTGACCCAATCTTGGCTGCTGGCTGTGGCTGGACACAGGCTGAGGTGGGTCACATACACTCCAAAACCACTTGTATGTGGAATTTCTGGCAAAGCCTCATTAACACCCAGAAGAAATACAAACAATTGGCACTCTTGAACTTTAGTCACACTGCTAGCGTGTATGAGGTTCTAAATCTCTGTATAATGATCTAATCCTTGCATTTCACTTGGAGCAACAGCTTTCCAGGAAAGTGGACTTGACTTCTGTGCCTGTATCTGTTTTGTCGTGGGCACCGTTTTTCCCGTGGAAACAACATACTTGATAATATTTGCACATTATATTATAAATCACCACCAAAAAATCAGCCTGCTTGGGATCCTGAAGAGCAGTGTTCCACCATAAGGGGAACAGCCTTCCACAGCATCTTGGATTCACAGGTCAGTTTTCATACTGGTGTTGAGACGTATTTGTCAGTTAGAAACGGTACCACTCTAAAATTTAGCTTAACAAATGATGCCACAAAGAATCTTTTGTGCTGCAAGATGGTCATACTAAAGAAAAAAAAAATCTCTTGGACCTGAGTATGTACCTTGCATTCTGAAAAACGTGTGGGTTTTGGACAGTTTAGTGCCACGGCCACAGCCCACGTCCTCTACAAAATTAAAAGTGTACAGTGGATTGTGTATGTGACACTGTGGATCACGGTTTAAACGTCACTCTAAGTCCTCAACATGTTCCAACTCAAATTTCTGAGAGAAGTTCTGCACTAGAAGGAGCAAAACTATTCTGCTGAGTCAATATCATAGAATCATGGAATGGTAGGGTTGGAAGGGACCTTTAGAGATCATCTAGTCCAAACCCCCTAGAGAAGCAGGTCAACCTAGATCAGTTCGCCAAGGAATAAAAAAGACCTTGAATCACATGGTGTTTCTGCAACAGAAGGACAGATATTCTCATATAGCTGATACCTGGTAGTCCTGACAGAGAGAGGTCCTAACTAAAAAACAAAAGAGAGCACCCTATGAGGCCTAAAGGACAGCTGGGGGACAGCTGAGTCAGAAAACCCAGTAGAGCCACAGCAGCTGATGAGAAGTTGCACTTCCGACTTGTATAGACTTCAATGGACTTCGCTTTGTGCTTCCCTGTGAAAACCTTACACTGCAACTTTTCACAAGGTCTAGCCTGAGAAACAAAAGCCAAGATGAGTTCAGCAGCTAAGCGTGGAGATCAAAGCTCTCCAATGGCTTACCCCATTGCAGCTGCACTTCTTTGTGCTTGGGCTTCCCCAGAACTCTTGGTGGCCGGCAGTGACCTGGTGCAACACTGAGCGTACGGACAGGTAAACTTTCAGAACACTGGAAGAGGACAAAAGCTGAAGTTAGCTCTCTGGTATAACTACTGCCTACAAAGTGAAGCATGATTACAGAGCGGCATAAGAAATACTTTTCTACAAAGTTATAACTTAATAGAAGTTTATTTAAACAATAAAGGAGATTCTATCAAGTATGTTACTTACAAATACAATTAATACCATTCTTTCATTAGCAGACTCAAAACCGCAGCACAGGAAACTTTAATGGCTAATGCTGGGGGTTCTTCATTTTAATTTTCCTTGCTTTTAAAATCATAGCAAGCCCTAAAGTACTCAATCATAAAACCAATAAAAATATCAAAGCAGGAGGAACAGAAGTGTAGGTATAAAAATGACTTTCAATTTAAGGAATGACATGAACCTATGGCTGGAAAATGGAACCCCTAAACGTAAAGAATTTAATCCCAGGAAATGTAATTGTTAAAACAAACTATCCCTACTGCATCTCCAGTCACCAGCTTCAGGCAGGCACAGGCTGATGTATATGACAGTCTGTGGCTTTTCTCAAGCAAGGAGCCAGTTCAGATAAACACCATGGTCTTTTTGAGCATTAAGTGTCGACACCTACAGATTAGTTTTGAGGAAATCAAGTTTCACTAAGTTGTAATTTGCCTGAAAAAAACCCATCAGACACATGTACACAGAGGTCCTCAGCACAGGATTCACTTCAGCTCACGTAAGATTCACATAAGATCAAGTGCAGTCAGTGTAGCTTTACTGTGTCATAGGGAATATAATCACCTTCTTTTAAAAACAGAACTCTTCTCCCAAAAATAGCAGGTAAAGCTCTGAAAAATAGAATTACTATTCAATCCTACTTACCTGGCTGTGTCCACCAGTGCTGATACAGCATGCCCGAAGTTTATACAAAGTGCCTGGTTTCAAGTGAGTACAGGTATATTCTGTAGCTGATCCACTGTATGCCACTTCCCACTGATTTGCTAAGAAAAAGTGAGATTATTTCCAAGTTTTAGAGAAGCATCATGCAAGAATTTTACTAATGTGTCTAAAAGGAAAGCAAATCTTTAATGGAGCCTTCCGCAAATTCAGGAATGTCATTAAGATTACTTACTATGACTGTTCCTCCTGCCTAACAACATACACAGACACGTACACCTTTACGAACAGAAACATTCAAATTCACAAAATATAACAATTCTAAAGTAGATTAAAAAAAAATCAAACAGTAGGTTCGGCCACATAAGCTATAATTTCACCAATCTTAGAGAAAAAAAAAAGATCATTTTTACTCCCCAACCCTCCCCTCAAGACACAAGAAAAACTCCCCAACGTTCAAACCTCCCAGGAACCCTGCAAGTATCTAACTCAGTTTCAATTGTAACTACAGTAGTAGTGCATTAATGATAATAACAACATCCCAAAGGGTCAGTATTACTTTACAGGGACAATAACAGATTGAAATGGAGAGAACTTGTTTCAAGTTTACCTTCTGGACTTCCTTGAGAAATCTCTAATAGATACTTCAAGATTTCTGAACCACCATTATCCTGTGGAGGATCTGAAAACCAATTAAGCAAGTTGCTGGTAAATCAAGATTAGCAGTGCAATATAACAAAAAGACTACAGCACTTGTTTCTGATTCTGCTCCACCTCCATAAACTCCCCCCCCACCATGGAATTCACAGCAAAAGTGGGTAGCAGACATTAATTTTCAGCATGAGTCAGAATAAGGTGGCTGGATAATGATGCTACTAACAAAATGTATGGAAAAAGCAGTCGAAGAGGTGCAGCATGGGGGCTTGTCCCATCTATAAAGGGAGTGGCTGGAATGAGCTGCAACAGAACACCAAATGGAAAGTGAAAAGCCTGAAGGTGTATTTGAGTGCCAATTAATAAAACCAAGCAGTATTTTTGAATCTGAAAACATAAGAGCCTGTACACATCTTAAAATATTAAAAAAAATCAAGTTGGTGAGCTCTCCAAAGACATTCAACTTTGGACTGAGAAGCAGCATGAAAAGTCTAACTTCTAACACAAGCTTACGTGATTTTATTGGAATTTACTGTGATTCCAAAGAGCTCTGCTATGACAAACTTGAACTGACTTACCCCACTTCACACTGAAGCCATGAGATGTTATTGGCCCTTTAATAACAGGTCTGGTTGGAGGTCCTGGCCTGTCTGGGCTTGTTGTACAGACCAACACTTCGCTAGGAGAACTCTTTCCTTCCACATTAGAAGCAAATAGCTGAAATGAAACCACAAGTTTATCACTGTTTACCATAACTGCTTTCCTGACAGTTCTGCATGAGGCTTCTTTCAGTAATTGCACAAATGCCATTAAACTGCAAAGTATGTCACATCCCACCGAAGTGCGTGGGACTCTAATAGCAGTTATTAGATTGTCACGTTGTTTCTTTACAAACCACACTGATTTTTCCCCTCCCTCCACTAGTTACAGATCATGACCTGTTTAAGGTAAGAGCCCTTCTGTTTTCCCTTTAAAAAACCCCTGTTTACATGGCAGCTTGCAGTTATTTGCTCATAAAAGATGAAAATTATGACAACCATGCTAATTTTGTTCTGGAGGTGTTTCAAACTCCTATTTAAAACAAATTAATTCAGAGTTTCAGTAATCACACAATTAAAAGCTTAAGTAGCATGACACACAAACAAGCAACCTGTAATCTACAGCCACTGAAACGAGCAGGATATGCACAAAGAAAACTATCTCAGGCAAATCCTTCATCTCTACTCAAGAACACCTTCTGCTGACTTCAGGGAGAAGGTTGCTAAAGTGATAGAATATATGAGGACCTGGCCTAGAGACTGAGCAGATCAGGATTGTACAAGAAATCCCAAATGGTCCCATGTCTTTGGTTGCTGAGAGCTCTATTAGCTCATATGCTACTCTCTGGGACAGAGATTTGCTGCCAAGGAAGTGAGTAATAAGATACGTATCATAATTACTAATTGCACATGTAAGCTAGCAGGAACTTTTTCACTTGGGAAGCTCTGTTATTCTCAGCAGTAGTCATTTCTATCCTCTTTCCTAACACAGGCATCTGAGGAAAACTATTTGCAATGTTTAAAACTAAAAATGTAACTGAGGTTCTGTGGCCCATGTGCTTGCTTTAAACAAGCCACTAGTGCCACTATTAACTCCTGTGTATCGTATCTCTTGGTTCTCCTCAGACTATTCTCTGATCAAAGCCTTCCTGCCATGAACACCAGACACATGAGCATCACAGTGACAGCTCCAGAGAATCAGTCTGAGCTACAAATGTAATGCAATGACTTTGGTTGTTTTGTTTGCTTTATAGTTTCAGGGTTTCTTCCTCAAGTTGTGTAGGTAACTAGTGCTGGTCTGCACATGACAAAGGAATGTCTCAGTGAGTGGGATCAGGGTTGTAGCCTTCTATCACCAGTCAGAAGCACCAGTTTGCTGTGATATCAACCCAGTTTTGTAAAACTCACATTTAATTTGAAAGCAGTGCTACAGAAAAGCACTAATCATCCTCTTCCCTCAGCCAGTCATAACAGCTTTTACACTGCTAAATTAAAAGGCATCATCTCTGAGTGACACTGCAACGACCTTGTGATTCTTTGGGTAGCTCTTCACACAACTTCTGAAAGTCTTCTGTCCACAAAGGAATGTATATGCAAAACTGTCTTTAAGGGCTTAAATGAGACTTAGGGTAAAATTTATTTTCTGTTGCTCCTGCATACACCAAGACCTACAGAAGCCAAATGTTTTGGAATTGACCCTATCCTATGGCACCTTTCTCTCCCCTGTGCTGTTCACAATTGTCATGAAGATGCTTCCAGGCACTGTTTCTATTTTGGCAACGTGGAAGTATGGTGGAAGTTGGCTTTACAGGCAGCTTCTCGGCTGGAGAGACAGCAGCGCTGAGCCACAGAGACAGACAACAAGAAGACTGAGGGAGACTTGCAAGTATTTGAAAGGTGGATGTCAAGGGGATGGGGCAACACTTTTTTTTCTGCAATATCCAGTTATAGGACATGGGGTAATGGACAAAAGCTGGAACACAAGAAGTTCCACTTAAACTTAAGGAAAAGCTTCTTTACTGTGAGGGAGCCCTGGCCCAGGCTGCCCAGGGAGAATGTGGAAGCTCCTTCTCTGGAGGTCTTCAAAACCTGCCTGGACGTCTTCCTGTGTGACCTGATCTAGGTGGACCTTCCTTAGCAGGGGGATTGGACTAGATGATCTTTAGAGATCCCTTTCAACTCCTAACATTCTGTGCTTCTGTGACAGTCACAGCACAGTGTGGCTGGTAAAAAACACTCTGTTTGCTCCTCACTGGCAAAGAGGCTGAGCAATGGACAACTCCTGTGATGAAAGCAAAAATACAACTAACAGTTTAACTCCTTAGGTCACCATATAAAGTAAATTTGTATTTGAAGACTCCATTTCGGAGGCTGAACTCAATTACAGTGCCTAGAAAAAAAAAACAAAAAAAAAAAAACAAAAAAACCCAAACTATGCAATAACAAGAGAAAAAAGATGTTACCCTGAATTTATACTGTGTGCTTCTTCTGAGATTCTTCACAGTACAGGCTTGCTCCTCTCCAGTGTACTTGGGGTGAAACATGCTATCCTAGAAAAAACAAAACCAAACAATTTCCCACAGCTGAGGAGGTGCTCTCTGTATTATAGCCAGAACACATAGCAAAGAGGCTTTACAGTCAAGTGCTTTATTTAACGTGATTATCACTTTTAAACTGTGGAGCCAGACTAATTTTCCTTCTACAACAATGTTTCAACTGACTCAAATGGCTTAATTTTGCTGTAAAATATGCACAAACCCAATCGTGGCAGCTTAACACATTCGCAGAACTAGAAGTGGCAGATGACAAATGCAAGAACACCACACTGCAGTGAGGAGAGCACAGCAGACGGAACTAGTTAAGGAGAAGTTGCCCTATATCTTTATAGACTCCTCTGAAGCTTTGTAATCATGGATGACAGTACAGATTTTTAGCTAAGCTGCAATACTGCTGTGGAGCTGAACAAATCCCTCAGCTCTGTCCTGCCAAGTACCAACTATTCCTAAAAGACCCTCCAAAGCTGCAATCCACAATCTTCTCAGTGACCTGGAATCAATAAATGAAAAGGCAATCCAAATCATGCAGTATATTTATAGCAACGTGTTACTTACATTATCTTCCTCTTGAATTTCCAGGGTGTAGGAAATCACTTCCTCTGGTGTACATCCTTCTACTTTATTCCACTGCAACGCGATCCATGTAACACCAGCTCGAACAAGCCTTGGTGCAGAAGGGGTCTGAGGAATATTACCTGCAGTGTAGCATACCACCTCCTGGCTGTACCCACTGCACAGAGAGAGAGGAATATTAAAAAACCAGCAACAAAACATAACAGAAAAAAACCAAACCTCAGATAGGAAATGTCAGAACTGCCTCACATTCATTTTTACAGATCTCATCACAATGATATTGGACAAAATAGTACTTGTTTGACTAAAAATATTATCTTAATATTAGCTGTGAAGTAGAGGAAAATCTCCTTTAACAAAGGGAAATTGAAACATAGAGAATAAAAGCCCAAGTGTTCAACAGTGTTGAACTTGTGATGCAGTATCCACTTTTTATAAATTCAGAATACAACTTCTATTTAAGCTACAACTCTGCAAGTCAAGCTCATCAGCAAACCTAATCCCACTGTTTCAGCCATCCCTCTCCAACAAAAGCAGGGGAAACTTATCCAGTCGTGACCATACATGCTCAGCATCACACAGGAGCTGTCTGGTGCAGGCACAGACACCTTCAAAGCCTCCAAGCTGGCTCTACTCCTTTCTGACCTCCCTTGCCTAAACTTCTTTGCATTTTAAACTGAGCATGAAGTTGCTCTTTTGCAGCTCAGGCTACAATCAGAGAACACCCGTGGCAGAGGAGATGCCTGCTCTCATCTCATCTCATCTAAATCCCAGCACACGATGCCTTAAGACATAATAGGCAGTTGCGCTTATTATTGCAAAAGTAGGAACAGTTCTCTTAAGTCTCTATGCAGAACACATTATATACAATCAAAATTTGAGAACAAAGCTTAAAATTGACAGATTTTGGTGATTTTTCAGGATGACAACATCAGAACTCTCAACTGAGGGCAATGTTCTTGCAATTTTCAAATCTGTTACCTAAGTACAAACATGTTTTGTTCCTTCAAGTCATCACACAAATCTAATACAAAAAGCCACTTCCCCTTTTTCTGAGTCTTCTTTTGAGAAAGTAACATATTTGTTTAAATATTCTTACAGTTCCAAAAATCCTCCTCCAGCTAACACCCAAACAAGACAAAAATCATCTGATGGTAAGTTCACAAGCATTAAACTCAACCAAAACGATGTGATGACACAAAGTGTTAGATGACACTCTCACGTCATAAGTTTGAGTGTTGTCTGTAAAAACAAGGCACGTGCTGCTCTTGGTGCTTATCTCATAGATTATTAACACTGAGCACTGGACTATAAACATAGTTTACTTCCTTCTCAATAGCCTGAGGAAAAAAAGAGAGTGAGAAGAAGAAGAACAACAACAAAAAGCAGGAGGAGAGGCTGAAACATGTCCTAAGATAACTTAAAAATCCAGAATTTGGCCAAGAAAAGAGGTGCCAAAAGTGGGAACTTTGCACAAAACTGGCAGTCTACCTTGCAGTTACTCTTAGCAGCTGCAACTCAAGCCCTTCTCTCTCTCTATCCCCAAATCAAGTGTTATTTCAATAAGGGAGTGAAGTAATCTTGGAAAAAGTTGACAAAAGGGCCTCTGTGCACATGAACCGTCCCAGTGGGGACAGAGGGAAGACAGAGGAACACAAATACAGAAATTTTGAAGCTATGTATCACCAAGAGGTTTGTGTTTTTGGAAGAGAGAAAAATACAGGAATCTCCTTCAGCAAAACACATTGCAATATGCCACTAGTATTTCTTTTTCTGTCCTTCTTGTCATAATGATTAGATCCTGTTTAGTCAAGAAGGACAATAGAAGAGTATACAAGAGCACTGGATGTTTAGTCTCTTCACAGCAATACTTTTCCTGGCCATAAGCACAGGAGAGCGCAGTCCCTGGAGCATGATGTCTTTCTGGGTACTCTCTGGTCCTGTTTGACATTATAGCCCAGTGCTTCCTAGCAGCTCTTAGAGAACTGCAATAAGTGATTTCTCATCATCTTCATTTAGGTGCATCTGTTCATGTGCAAAGAAAAAAAATTCATCTTGCAGGGCCCTTGGGTGTGTCTGTCCTCTCTTGCTCCTGGATCTCTTACCCTTCCTTCCCACCCCATCAGCCAGCCCTGCCAGGGACTGTGCTGCTGAAAAAACAAAAGAGACAGAAGGGCTTTGCTTTAAACCAGAAAAAGAAATGTAGCAAGATTCCTTCAAAGTTTGTAACTTAGCTTCCTCTCACTTGTTTTTCTTGGTTCACAGAAGTCTCTAGGGGCAATTTTACATAACAGATGTATTCTTTTTGTATTAGGAACAGACCACAAAACACCATTTAACACCTCAAAAGGAGCCTATCTTCTTAGGCTGACCTCATCCCACTGAAGGCACACTGTGATGCCCTGGGAAATGAACTGGGAAGTGAATGGCAGTTTGTGCAGATATTTAACTCAGATCCATAAAAAACAAGCAAACAAACCCCAGAAATCCCTCTTTACACTATCACTGCCAGTTGAAGTTCTCAGTCCTCACTTTTTCCTCAAGAAAGCGTGTACTTTGGGTAACTTACCTAGTACCGATGTCATTCTGAGCTGCTAATCGGAAGGTGTAACCCAGAGCTGGACAAAGCTTAGTCAACTTGCAATGCTTCTGGCTTCCAAAGTAACATTCTCTGAAACCACTGTTCCTCTTTCCCTAGAAAGAGAGCAATCTGTAATCGGATAGCTATGAAACAAAAGCACGTGCTTCTGACTTTAAGAAGAGCTATTAAATCATATTAGAACTAGATGCTTCGTGCAGGCACTGCTCAGAGAGCGCTGCGTATGCCACTGACAGCACTGCTATACACACTACCACTATCAGTCTGCTGTCAGATTCCTCTCCTATTCAGATCCTCAGCTTCAAGACATATCTATAGCTTCTGTCATCCTGCTTGAAGTGTGATTTTTAGCCTACTCATTAAGAAAAAGAGTCCTGTAAGTTAAGGGTGAAATTCAACTCTGAATCGACCCAGTCAGAGAAGCAGAGGAAAGCCTGTACCAGCATTTCTTGCAAGTGCTACAAACATCGCTGGTTGCTGTGCAGCCCTCCCTGGTCCTTCAAAAAGAACCCCACAAGAGGGCTCTCGCTGCTCATCAGCCAGCCCCAGCCACTGTGCCCGACAGGGACGCGACTGCCTGCAACCCTCTGCTCAGCACCAGCCCCTCGGGAAAAAACGCAACTCCTCCTCACTGGGGAATATGTAACATGCCAGGTTCTGTACCCGTCCCACTGCTCAGAGCAGGTGGCACACGATGAGCAGAGAGGATTTGCTGGAAAGATTGCAACTGTAAGAAACTTGGCTGACAGGAAAGTATGGTTGATGGAGATTTGTAGCAATGCCACCAGGAGCATGATGAGCACTCACAAAACAGATGGGGCAGCAGCAAGAGATGATATCAAGACACCTCTCCAGCTCCCAGATCCTTCCTGAGGTACATCAGGTACAAACCAGCACAGCTGAGGACAAGGACATTCAGAAGTTCGCTCCCTCCCTCCCTGTCATGTTTAAAACAAAACTAAAACATTGTCAACCCAACCCAACTCAGTGTGCCCTGGGGTTAAAACAAAGCCAAGCTTTTGCAGGGCAAAGACAACAAAGGATTCCTGGTCTCACCAACAAGGGATATCTGGTCTCATGTGCTTTGGGAAATTGTCAGTTTGGAATTTTTCAACAAAAAGGGCAGGGATTCCTCAACTCTGCATAAATAACATCTGTCCAAGCTGAAGCAGTTGAAAGGAGTTTTCATTTCAATTAATAGACAATTAGATTACAAAGTATGCAAACTCCAGACCAGAATAGAAACCTAGCAAAGCACACCAGTGAGCTCAAACTGGTGCCAGAGATAAAGTTAAGCCCATCCCTGCAACTTCTGACCCCAGAGCTCTGTTATTTTTGCCACTTGTGTCCACACTGTTTCATTTTTATTTTATCTCAGCAAAATGACTATGTGCCCATAAACAAGGCTGCTTGTTTCACTTGATATACATTAGCTTGACAGTAGACTTCATGTTTCTGTCCCTAAGAAGACTAATAGGAACATTCTTTATACAGGTGTCCCTGACTGCAGCCAACATCCTCACCTGCTGCTGCCTCCTTGGGTTCTGTCTCTCCCCCCACACCCTGTTGTTCCTCCATGCTCAATACATCACTCAAGCATTAACTATCACAAAAAACGCCTGAGTAGGACATACCTTTTTCCCTTGCTCATTCTCTAGCCCCTATCAATTTCTCTTTTTTTCTTGGATTGCAACACAGAAGGAAGAACACCATGAAATGTTTGTAATAAGTCTCCAAAATGCGTTTATCAAGCTAGAAACCATCATGCAGACCTCCAGCATGGCACAATTCAGAGGCAATGAAGGGACATCAGCATACTGGCAATCAAGACAGAACTTACTGATATTGTGTGATCCTACACTTGTTCTAGAACTTGGTTTTATACATCATCATCTTCAACATCACCCACCTGCTGCAGCTGTAACATTACTGTATGGCTCAAGTAAACTAAGGGGTGAGACTGGAAGAGAATCGTGAATCCTTAAGCAAAAGTCTTTTGCAAATGAGGAAGCTTTGCCAGACTCCAAATCCCTAAAGACTGAAAAAAACTTCTTTTGGACAAAACTAACAAGTTGCCATACTTCCCAGCTTGGCAAGAATGTACTTAAAATCCAGACTACACAAAACCTACTTAGTACTCCTATATTTTAGTAAAATACCCCATTCATCAGTGCAGGACTGATAAGAATAGATATTTTTTCCCTCCCATGCAAATTAACTTTTATAGGTTCGGGTGCAATCCATTATTTTTTCTCTTTAATGACTTCACTATTTGTGAAAATTCCTAATTTCTTTCTGATTTCTCCTTAAGGTATTTAAAAAAAAAAAAAGAAGAAATCATTTTGCTATGCTTTTTCTCCAAGAGAACAAACTGACCCAATGCTAAGCACGTGGTGGATGAACAGGCAACCAGCGATGGCTGGCTAAAGAGGAACTCATGGAAAACCTCACCTGCAGCACAAGGCCCGAACTGAGAGCAACAGGCCAAGGAAGCTCCAATTTGTCAAACTGGTGGCTTATAACTTAGCAAAGATTGCCAAACAATTAAGTTATCTTCATCTTCCTAACAGTACAGATTCTGATAATGTATCTATTTTTCTTTTGGAACTGGTATTGTACATTCCCCCCCAGACTCACTCAGAGACCGACTGGTATTCAAATTACTCAGCCTGGCTGGTATTTTGGATTCTATTGGCACTAATTGGAGAGGCTGGCCGATATTTCTAATTATCCTGGCATTAATAGCCTGGAAATAGTCTCTCTGCTCCTTCTCTCCCAAGATTTATGAAAGCACTAATGCTGGCATAATTATAGACAGGAACAACTGGCAGGCTGGTACTGGCTGCCACCCAGGAGTCTTACAGCTTTCCCAGAATCCTTCTCCTATTCTTTGTACACTAGGCATCCAAGTTTTAATCCTTTAAATAAGGTTTTGTAAGTTGCTTAAAATACACAGTATCATTTCCGCAAATATTTCTAATCCACACATTTCAGAGGGAGAGTACTGTCTCTCTTCACTAGCCCTGCTTTCTCCAGACTATGTTCCCCATGCTTCATGAGGACAACCCATACTGTGATGACCATCAGGGCCTGTCTGAGGAAACCAGAACAATTCAGCTCCATAAATCCATTAGAACTTGCACAGTGCTATAACACAGCATTTTAACACCATTTTTGAAGAGCTTTGACTGCTATTCCAGCTATATTTCAAGCCACACACTTCAATCAGGATATTTAAGTTTCCTTTGGAGACTGTTTATTGAAACAAGGGTTTTGAGATTCTAAGAAGGTTTTGCTGACTGCATTCCCTGCAGCAGACATAGTCAATAACCACAAAAAGGAGGAATGGGCCACTGAAGGTACAGCAGATGTAGAACTAGTGAAGGGTCCTTCAGATCTAAGCATCAGATCTGGAATCAGGAGGTAAGGTGGCAATCTGCTGCAGGCCATGCCAGCATTAACTTCTGTGTTTGGTTCATACTGGCAATCAAAAGGAACAGACTGATACTCCGTCTGACACAAAACTGCAGAGCAAACTGTCAACAATTACACCCTAATATCTCTGCAAGGCATTTATTTTGCAGGCCTTTATACAAGGGACTAAATTTTCTACATGGACAAGCCCAAGACAGAACAGGGAGGTATCACTAAAATATACACAAACTCCCAATTTCATCCAAGACTCTCCTCTTGCATGTCCCACAGCAGCTGTATGGCCACAGAACAGACCTAGAGGGCAGGTGGGTCAACACATGGCCCAGGTTATGGGCAGCATAAACAAGGGTGTATGTGAGCCTCAAGAAGTTTAAAACATTATGGCAGAACAAAATTATCTCCATTTATCTCTCTATAAACTTAATTATTTACTATCCATCGTCAAATAATTAAATACTGTGGCATTGCATCTCTCTTGAGAAAACTGAAATGAGGTGCTCACTGGAGAAGAATTGAAATTGCTCTGGAGATTAATACAAAACGGCAACACAAACTGTGTGTTTCTGCCTGAGAACAGTTCTCCACGTCCCTACACAGAGTAAGATCCTCTCACTAACCCTATGCACAAGAGAAACATTTCTTTTCTACCAGTTAATCCCAGAATGATTATTTCACATCTAGCTAGTAACAAAGGCCCAATTCTTACAGTAGTGCCAGTGGCATTTTTCAATGCAGTTATGGCTTGCCAATTTTGATGAAAGATGGTATCAGGAGAACCATCACCTCCTTCACACTGGTGCTTTCTGTGTGGTATACTTTTATCACTATTTTTTCCAATTGGCCTTTTGCTTACCCTGAATAATCAATCAATCCTGGCACAAAGTCATCAATTGACTAGTTCAGGTTCATAAGTTCCAAGGGTTTAGGTTTGTAAAGTTTATAGCAATTAAGAAAAGTTCCACCTTCTGTCTCTTTTTCTAACTTTAAATGATTTTGTTGCCAGACTGTTATTGCCAATCCCAGCATGTGAGGTGCAAGCACATTCAGATCTTCACAAATCTCAAAACACCCGAAAAGAGGGGCTGATCCCAACCTCTTTGAAGTCAATAGAAACTTTGCTCATGTACATCCCACGTGAAGATTGTCCTCCACAGTTCTTCAGGCATTCTGAACTAAACTAGTTTATTAACAAGGCATTACAACTATAACTCAAATACCTGTATCAGTACTGGGAAAGAAAGCTTTTGTGTTTTATAACAGGTAGCAATAGTCACTTTACAAACCACTTAATCCAAATTGGGAAGAACAAGCTGGAATAGTAGGAATAGCTTTGTCTATGAACTCTTCCAGAATCTGCAGGCCAGAAAAAAACCTCAGAACTCAGAACTGAAGCAGTACCAACTGGGGAGGGCTAACACAGTGACATATTAAGCAGTAAAGCCTTCTCTTCACCTTCTCCTTGGTGGGAGCAGGAACACAACTCGAGCTTATGGAACACACCAGAAGGCCTGGGACACAATGGGATGTACGTCTGTCCAGCTATCTCCTGTGCCTGAAGCCACTTTGGCTTCTGTAGTGTGAGGCTGCAGCTTTTGCACTACAACCTTCCAGGATCTGCATGTTGCTTCTGTCTTGGGAGGGCTTTCCACGGCTCATTCGCTCACTATCTGTCCCTAGGAAGGGACTCAGCTCAAGGCAGACCATCATTTTAAGGTGTTTTTCTAACTCTATCATTGGATAGATTTTGTTTTCCACTCATGCAAAGCTCCCTCTGCTTTGCAGTCCCAATTTAATTTTCTTCTGATTGCTGATTTTCCCATGTTTATATTTTATTCTGTGCCCTGTAGCTAATTAATGTTGCTCTAGCTGAGATCTGGCAGAGCACTCGCTGTCGCCTGGCAAGCGTTCTCTTCTTCCCTCATGTATTTACTCCTTGATTTCACCAGGACACAGTGTGGCATTGTAACAAAGTCAGTGCTTTTGCTTACGTGGAGTTTACACAACCAATTGTGAGGGAACAGGGCATTACAAAAAGTGTATTCTCTTTTGTAGTTGGGTGTTGAAACTCCAGTAGCTAACTGCACTCTATGTTGGAAGCACAACTTGCCCCGGCACATGGAAAAGCGAGTGGAAGAGCTTGCTGCCACAGGTAGATGAGGCTCCTGCAGATGCAGGCGCACTTGCCCTATATCTTTAGACTTTTTCTTCAATAAGCCTTAATAGCAAGCTTAATTCAGCAACTCAAAATTGCATTTCTGTCTCTCATCAGAGGGAAATAAAATTTCAGCAAAGCTACAGCTGTGGCATCAACTCTCAACAGCCAGACAACCACATTTCAGCCAGGGGTCATTGTCCTTTCTTCTTTGTTGGCTAGCTGTCCACTGAGGTCTCACGTTTCAGGATTGGTACTGAGAAAACAAGGAAATTAAAACAGACAGACTAAGGGAATCAGGGTGCCTTCATTTCTCCTCATTGATAAGTGAACTAGCCTAAACCAAACTTCTTTTGACCCATGAAAAGCAGACATCATAACAATCCTTTCTGAAAACAAAACTCTAGGTATATACTCAGTATTGAAGGGTTCAAAGGCCAAGAGTATTTTAGAATTGCCTTACATCCATCCAAAATCATGACTCGGCTCCATGTGGACAAAATTAACATTAAACCTGTTTGCCCTGTATTAATGGTCTGTTGCCCGTCTTTCTTCTGACAAGACTTTCAGTTGCTTCCCTCCCCTTTGCAGGCTGGAATCATTCATTGCTCGGTGCTGTTACGTTTCCATAGTAAGCCTTGCAAGAGATCACAGCTGCAAAGCCAAGGTACCACAGAGTATGTAATGAGATCACCGTGACCCATCCTTTTGGAGAAATGTGTTTTTAATCTCCTCTTCCCTGACCTCACATCACTTTTTTCATCTTCACTGGCAACCTTTCCTCTTCCATTATTCAGGAGGGTCAGCAACCTATTCTGAAGTTATTGTTTCATTTTAGTTCAGTTCAGTGGGTTTCTCATCATGCAGACACTGCTTGCTGTGATATCGCATACAATAAATGTTTGCACAGTGAGTGGTTCCAAATGTCCAACATGTAGCAGAATTATCTGGGAACACATCACTACTGAAATGAAGGAAAATGATTCATAACAGAATATTCCTTTTAGGAGATTATTTTTAAACTGCAAAATCCTCAAGAGATGTTTCTCAGACTGTACAGCTAAATAATCCTTCTCACTCTTAGTTTATTGACTCATCATCTTTTCTTCTTTACATGTTGCCCAGGCCTTTTCTGTCACCCAATACGTGTTTTCTCCTTCAAAGATGATATTCACTGATTCACTCTTTCTGCAGAAATATGGATTGCACAATGCAAAGGAGGCAGAAGGAGACACAGGGAGGATTCATAATCATAACTCACTTCCCAGCAGATCTTGCTTTTGGCACTCTCTCTAACAGCATGCTGCTCACTAATGAAGTAAGATCTTTGAGACAAGAGAACTTTTTTCTTTTTGTGTCTGGAAGGGGACTAATTGACACTATGTATAGAATCATGTATGTTTTGGTTGGAAAAGACCTTTAAGATTGAATCCTACCACCCACTTCACCCTGCCAAGCCCACCACTAACCCATGGCCCTTGTAGGAAGAGCTGCAAGACGATGCCTCTTTTCTGTGTTCAGACAGCATCCAGGAGAAAGATCATGAAAGATACATCATCAGTAATTAAATAAGTAATGCTCCTTAACAAAATGTACAGCAAACAAGCAATAAAAAGTTAAGATTTCTAGAGTACAGAAGAACAACATTGTCTCTGTTTACAATACCCTGAATGGAAAGTTTTCCCCCCACTGCTCCTTTCATCTTTCTAACTTTTTACCTAATGCCATCAGGATTTCATTTGCCTAACTCTACTTTCTCCTGTGTTTAATTATTCTTCTTTACTCAGCAAATCCTTGTGAAGTCTTAATGCCATTTACTTACGTATTTATTTCAACTAGGTACTACTTACCTCATCCCACTCCAGAAGGTAGCTGGTGATTTTTGAACCGTTATCAATGGGTGCCTATGAACAAAAACAAACAAAAGGTGATCTGTGGAATAAGAGGAAACTATTCCCCCCCCACCCTTCCCAGGCAAATGACTACAGTCTCAATTGAAACCAAAGCCTGGGGTTTGCACATAGCTTGGCAACCTCTTCACAAATACTAAGAAGAAGCAGGACGTAATGAAATACATACATTTGAAAAGTCAAGGCAGTGCACAGAGAGGGATTTGTCAGAGTACAGCAAATTCAAGTTCCTTACTGAAAAATGAGCGCCTTTGCTTTCAGTTATTTCCAACCATTATGCTCACTGTCAGTAAACTGTTTTTCACTGCTTTCTTGCCCGATCCAAGCATTACCTACCTTCCATTGTAAAGTTAAGGAGCTTTTGGTCCTGTGTGAGGGTTTAGGTGGGAAGGGACAGTCTGGTGCTGAGCTGGGAGTGGTGAAGCTTACTGGCTCTGAGCAGGATCCCTTTACTGAATTGTACATTGCATATACCCTGGAAGCAATATTCAAATGGGTTATAAACTTGCTGACAGTCATAAGATGAGACAGCATTGCCTCAGCCACAGTATTTGACTACCAAAGCATCCACAATACCACCCACTAAGGACAGATTTTGCACGGACCAGTTGCTAGCATTAGTCTACTTAATTTGACACAAATATACAAAAAAAAAAATCACAGCAGAAAAGGAATATTGTAGTGTTTTGTGCAAATACTCCCTCATACCACTGAGTGATCAACATCATCTTTTGTATCCACCACTGTTTCCTGTCTTATTGGCAGTACAACAGAATTACTGCAATACAACAGGAAGTATGAACTCGTGAGAAAAAGGTGTAAACTTTAATGCTCGGTTAACATGGTGCTTGTGAATCAGAGACAGAGTGGTGGTGACTGCTGGTCTCCTTCCATGGGTACTACACTATTTAAAGCTCAGATGTCAAACACTTAGCGCATCTCCACGAATTAGAATTCACAAAGCTCAGGAATATTGCCGATAAACTACAAATCTTCAAAGTCAATTTGATTTCAGGCAAATCTTCTATACACCAGCACAGAAGGGGACATACAATACCAAATAATATGGGAAAGCAAGTACAATGTAGTTGAGTACTTCCCCATGACGTACTTCTCACTGAAAAATTAATGATGTTATTTTTTTTTCCCCCCTTCACATTTTCCACACAGTAACAGAGAAGTACAAATTGGAAATCTTCTACTCCTTTAAAGCCTGACCACACGATGACCTCTGAGTTGGCTGTGGCCATTGTGTACTTGAATGCAGAGTTTAGGAAAGGGCAATTTCTAAATTTGTTTTCAGTAGATAAGAGCAATTCATGTACAATGGCCACCCACGTAGAATCAAACATTCTGGGGGAGGTTCAGGAGAACTGCTATAGTACTGCTTTAGCCATCACCTGTTAGCAGGCAGGAGTGAAAACAAATTGCAATTAATTAATTGAGTCTGTATCTGGCAAGTGGTACATACGTGTGCTGGAAATCAGCACAGCCAAGCATCAAACACATACCATCGGGGAATACAACCATGCAGAAATGAGCTTAATGAGCATCTTCTGCAAGTCACTGAAACAGTGAGCACAGGCATTTCTGAGGGTACCAAAATAACGCTACTCCAACTAAGGCAGGTGGTAGGTTCAGGGCAAACCATGTTGCTCTGAGTGCCCAGGACCCAGCAATGTATGAGCAAGTGCAAGCAGCTCTGTCTGTATGGAGATGAAGCCATGCCAAGGTTAAGGAGACCCAGGGTGATCTGCCAAGTAACTGTTGGCCCCATTGATTTCTTTACTTAACAGACTTATTTTTTTCACAGTTGTTTATATATAATGCAGTTTCAGCAAAGAAAAAAAGTTGTCCTGGAAAGCAAACACACGGCCTCTTCAGGGTCGGTTTGCTCCACTACAAACACGGGCTGCTGCTTTTCACCTCCAACTTTTATATTCAGCAGTCACTTCTTTTTGAAACAGAAGTTATTGCTAACTGTTCACAACCAATTAATCATTTGGCAAACATACAAGTAGGTGGAAGGAGTTGTAGGTAGGGAGAAGTGAACCAGGACACGGAGCAAATACCCACAATGTCCCTAAAAACTGCACGAGGCCTCAACGCCATGCTGTGCATGGCGACCACTCTGCTCTTTGAAGCTGGCTTTAAAAGTGATGCTCAATTGCTTACAGCAGGAAGCTCAGCAGTGTTTTACAACTTTCTCCTCCTCGCTACTATCCATTTGCTGCTAGGGCTGGGACTACTGCCCAATCTGGGAGCCTGCTTCTCTTACCTATTTCCAAGGAGTTATTTCTGGTCTGGTGCTTCCACTCGAAAAAGTTAATTTTAGGGCTCCAATAGAAAGTATCCCTTAAAAAAAAGCAGCTATAGTAACAGAGCAAGGCAGACACATTTTGGTGTTGGGTATTTTTGCAGTGCTCAGAAGTGAACTGTTTGCTCAAAGTTTTACAAATAGGAGCAGCCTTGATGTGCAAAAGCACACCAAACCTAGCTCTTGTCTGGAAAAAAAGACAGAAGAGAACAACAGACAGGAAAGAAAGAGCTTTTTTAAAAGGATATTGAACATGAGTGTGCAGGAAGTGAGTTTGAAGCTTTGATCCACATGCATTATCTCTAAAAAAATGCACCGTGAGCAGATAACACAGCGTTAAAAACATCAGGGAGCAGAACTGAGAATGTGTTAACAGTTAATAAATGTGTAAACCACATTTTCAGAATCGAAGAGAAATATGCTCTGAAAACACCAGTCACAGGCCAGAGTGACTCTGTATTTTTTAAAACATGCATGCTTAAATGACTGTGGTCAGGTGGATCTGCAGGTTTACTTCAGGCAGCAGGTTCTACTTCACAAAGCAAGGGGTATTTAGGAAGAATCTGTGCTGGAGTACTTTCAGTGCTAACACACTTACAGGAAATACCAGTTGCTTAAATCAGATTTTTGGGAAGTTTGAGGTATCCAGTTCTCACACACAAGCACTTCTAGGTCAGCTATACATATATAGAGAAATATATATAGATACATACACATCTTTTATTCTCTTACTATAGCAATGACAATGACACAACAGAAAACAGATTGTTCGAAAAGCACTCTCGTAACCAAGGCCATGGTAAAATCTATCAGAAAACATTCATAAGCCACTGAAAAAAACATCCACAGAGGTAACTGAAATTGTTGAGCAACATTGGATAATTAAAGAACTTTCAAATCTATTGTCATACAACTGAAGAACTTATATTGAAGTGATAATCACACTAACTCACACTCACCTGACATGATAATCTGTTGCTGGCCTAAGGTCTTTCAGGTTATATTCTAATTCTTCTCCACTGCAGGAAAAAAAAAACCACAAACTCAACAAGTCAATAACTTATGAAAAGCAGCATCACGGTTAGCACAGTTAGAGAGTCTACAGGGACCAGCAACTCCTTCATGTTATGATTATTTCGAAGAAGAAAAAAAAATCCCACCACAGAAAAAAACCCAGTAGTAAACAAGATATCAAATATTTGCCAACACACTTCACATTGCTTGAAAAGTACTATGGGGGTTTGTTTCAATGCCATCCTTACATTTTGTTGACATTTACATAAAGCTCATTGTGTTTATCAACCCTCCCAGAGCTGAAAAGAGCAGCATTGATTCATTACTTCTGTACTTCCTGCACATTCACTATTTCAAAGTACTTTATAAAAGGTCATTGAACTTTAAAGGAAAAAGCAGGGTTTCTTGCACAACCTTTTCACTTACTTTCTTTCTCTATATAAACTATGCTCTGTGAGGAGCGCGGCAAGGAGACATTTAATTAATGCCCTAACAGCTGGCCTCAGATCTCCTTCAATACCCAGAAAAGTAAAAGCACAGTTTCAGACATTTTAGGAAAAAAAAATAACTCCACATCATCTAATCTATTCACTTCAAATGTAACCAACACAGTTAGGGCAATTTTTTCACCAGCAAACAAGCCAAAAGGAAAATGAACACTAGGCTCAGTCACGTGTCGCCAGTTCTGTTAAGATTAAGGTATGGGTCAGTGCTTTGTAGGCAACAGCCACCTCATGTAAGTGCTGGGCTTATTCATGATTTTATTAAAATATGGGAAACATGAAAATTCTCAATTTAGCATTAAAAAAATATTTCATAGCTAGCTGGACAAAAGCACAGAGATGTCTCAAAATCAAGAGAAGAAATTCAACCACGAAGCAAACATCTGCCCAACCACCAGAAATCCAACTAAAAGCCTTATTTTTTTTTCCCCTACAATCCAATGCCCTTCAAACTGGGGTTTTTTTTTCCCTCTGAAATGAGTGCACCTCCTTGCAAAGACAATGTATTCAACATATTGCAGACTTTCTTGTGCCTATAGCAATAACGCTTACTGCTGCTCATGACTGAGTGTCCCACATTAAGCTAACAGCTGTACTCTGGCCAGCAGCAGCAGACAGATTACTACTAGCAGCTTTAAAACAGATGCACAGCGTTTCATAACCAGGAGAAAACGTGCAGCCACCACACCAGCAAGCACAAGAAGTACTAGAAAGGGTCCTTCCCATTTTAAGAGCACAGCAGCACATTTGAACCTATAGAGATGCTTACACTGACTCACAAATAACTAGTGTAAAGAGCAGAAAAAATAAAATCAGGCATCATTTCCCTGCTTAATATGTGCTTTTTATATTACCCAAGGGAATTCACACAGCCCTGCCTCCAGCATACCAAGAGGAATACTCTAATTCACAGGACATCTTAAGTAAGGAGATGGTTTGGTCTCGAAAGGTAATTCCATGAATGCTGTATCACCTGGATTTTATTTAATGAGATTTGGAAAGGATTAGCTCTTTCACAATAGCCAAGGTCACATCTCAAAATTCTCTTTCCTAGACGTCATTAGTGGGGAAAAAAGAAAGGCATAACACCATATGTACTTGATCACAGAGTGAGCTCAGAGGCTCACTTGAAGGAGAGATGGAGAAATCCCACAGAATTTTTACTGAAGACTGCTGGGGGGCCAAGTTTTCAGGTTTTTCTGGGGAGCCTCTATAGCCCATGGATTGGTGCACTCCCTCCCCTGCTCATCTAAGACACTACAAAGTAGTACAGTCCTCAAACCTTTGCTCATTATGTCAAAAAGTAAGTTTTACAGTTCTTAATTGTTCAAGTTCACACAAATTTAGCCCCTTAGGAAGGCAGGCATCCTGCCTGCATGGTGTACATGAACGCCTTTGACATTTAGCATAAGAGGATAAAATGGCCTTTTCATTGGCAATGGGAGACACAGCATTGCATGCAAGATCTGCTGCGTGCCAGGGAGATGGGATGGGATGGTAATTATGGACCCCGTGACATGCACTCAACCAGCTCCCTGTAAGCTCCTCCAGCAAGGGGGGGGTCGCAGGACAGTGAGGGAGCAATTACAAGGTGTTCAAATGTGTCTTTTTTTCCTGCAGCTAATGGGCATGCCAAAACACACTCTGGAGAGCTCAGGAGAATTTATTCCTAACAAAAACTTAAGTGTGAAAATGATGCTGTTACCTGTAAATTATCTTGTATTTTCCATCTCTCCCTTTATCTGATAAGGCAACCTCGTAGGTACAGGTGTAAGGCAAACCATTGTTGTGTCTATCTGCGTTTAGAAGGCCAGCAGGAGGTGACCAGGAAAGTGAAACCGTTCTTGCTTGAATATTTGTAACCTATAAAAGAAACATCAGTTACTCTGAATTCCAAGAAAAACACTGCCCTTTATTTGCTTTTTGTTTTCATCTTCACAATCAACCTTTTGTAAAAAGGAAAGTTCAGAGCTAGAGGTAAAAAAGGTCAGAAACAGTCATCAACAACAAACAGAAATACAGATTCATGGCATAATCCAAGATGAGGAATACAGAGAGATGCCCCCCTGCAGTGAACTGAACTGGCTCATCATCGTCTGAGCATCCAGCAAAGGATATCTCACACCACACTAGAGGTACCTGCTGCCATGGTCATTACTAGAAGGGAAGTGGAACTAACTGAATGAAAGGCTTTATCCTACAGACAGGAAAAAAAAAAAAGGCAGAGAAAACAAAGACTTCTGATAGGGAGATTCTCTAATAAAACTCCAATGGCTTTTTCAGCCATCCTGTTCCTTCTTGCAACTTGAAACTGCAATAATTCAACTGCAAATAAGGAAAACCACACCAATTCAATCTGCAAGGTCAAGCTGACTCAAAAGCATAAGGGGAAAAAAAATCACAGAAGTAGTCCAACTTGTCAATTAAAAATTACACTCCAAATCAAACACCCTGTGTCCTGAGGGACAGAGTGCACGTGTGATCCTGCAGCCACCCCTGGGTATGACACCTCAGTGGCACAGGGGTGATGATTGTCTTTTAATAAAACACAGGAAAAAAAATACCTCAAACCCCTGCAGTGAGACAACAGTGGAGCTGCATTCTTCTGGAAAGACAGGTCCACAGAACTCTAGACTGACTGAGCTTACGGAACTAGCATCGCCTTCCTCACCAGGCGAGCCCGCTGGCACGGTGCCGGAGGCATCATTCATCAGCTGCACGTCCCAAACAGCAGCTTCCCAGAGAACAGCCTTCTGTTTTCAAGCCAAGAAAGAAGAAAAAACCCACCCCCCACCACCATCCCACCTCAGAAGAAATAAGATGCAATAGATGCACTGGCTATCTTGGAAAGACAGGACATCTTTTTTATGCATGTCTTCTGAAAAAAAAGCCCAGGGAAGCATCCAAGGGTCCCCAACCTCAAGCTCTCTGTCACAAACTCCACTTTTTGTCATGAAAATAACTACATTTTTTCTTTAATGGTAGTGAAAATGTAAAGAAAATGTCTTTTTTAGTTAGCCTCCATGAGGAGAAATCAAAGCACAAGGTTTTATGTCCTTTACTCATTTCTCTTATGCGTTGAATTTCACTGGTTCTATCCTTTTAACAGATCTTTCCAACACACAGAGCAAAAAGGTTCTTTCAGAAGGTGTAAGATGTATGATGCAGGTGCTTAGTTACACATTTCCTATGCTTTCCTTGAGACAATTGAAAGACCTTACCCATCAATGATTTGGCAATGAAACATGAGCAATCAGCTTTCTGAGACTTCTGTTTACAAACTCAGCTTCTGGATAACTTTATATGGCAGAGAAGATTTAATTTCTCATGTGAAAACATGCTGCTCTCAGCTGAAGAGCATTGCAACTGTTGTGTGCCATTACCCATATATCAAGCAGGTTCTTTCTGAGCAAGTCATAAATCGGTTTTTAACAGACAGACAAGTAGACGACACCAGGAAATGTCTCAATTTAAAGACCAGGCTCTCAAAGGTTGAAAGATTTTTATTTACAGAAAGCACACTTCAGTCTTGAAAAGACTCTGTTCAATCTAATGAGGAAAAGAAATTGTACAGCAACAGGTTTTAAATGGTATCAAGTCCTTTTTGTAACAAATATGAGCATGTAAATTCTTGTGTGAGTTCTCATGAGATTTCTTGCTCTAATCACATTTTTCTGATGCTATGAAATCAAGTTTGCTTCAAAAAACTCGGGACCATCGAGCATATACTGAATCAGGTAGCTTCTAAGAATCTTGAATGATTCAAGTAAGACACACACGTTCAATTTTTGACATACACAGACACATACATGTGAATGAAACTGTGGCAAAGAGATTCAGAGCTCAAAGTCTGTATTTTCAACAAGATGATCGTCAGAAAACTGCATAGTAAGATCTAAACAGATCTTTTCTTTCAAACATGTGTTACTGCTATGCCAGCTCAGCCCATCAACACGTAGTTTCTTTTATTACGGAAATATGCTTGCATAATTGTTTTTCATAAATTCACAGACTTGGAGCTGGAAGCATGATATCCTGCCAATGTTCTATTGAAATGTTTTTCTCTATGACTACTCACAAGGACACACGTATATATTCTGCGTACAGCAAAAGCTGGCCTTCCATGAACTTGAGCAATCTGTAAAGCGTTAGGTCTTCTCTATTTTCTTTAAACTAGGGAAATTATCTTACAGACTAACTGTTACAAACTCTTAGGCTGTTATCCTGAAGGCAGTGAGCACACATTTCCATGCAGAGGATACAAGTCCAAAGGCAGTTGCTAAGCTGCTCCAGCTACACCATTGACTTCTCACTGATAGAGTTCAGGGTGGCTGCTGGCCTGCCTTGGTGGTGTTATGTACACAGCAACTGACGGTGAAGGCTTAAAAATAAACACCAGAAATCGTTAAATACAATTCTTAGCTTCACTGAGTACACACAGCAAGTGGAGTAAAGCAAGTCAGGGTCACTGTCTGCATGATAAAGTCATAAAAGGCAAATCTACACCCGCTCTGGGTATAGAAAGAAGCACAGTACTGTGCACGTCAGTATGAGCACTGGGAACAGATTTATTTGTATGGCTAGAGATAAATTTATCTGCTGCTAACCCACTAACAGGCTTGGTATTGTATCACATTTACCAACCAAAGGCATATCTCTTCAATATCTGATTTCATGGCCAAAGCCACCACTTCACTTTACCAAGGAACTCCAACCTGGAGCACGAAGCACTAGTTTTGCTGTGAAAAAGGGTTTGTTAAACAAATGGAGTTAAGATATGCTGAGAATAACAGCAGTCACTCAACAAAGCAGCTCAGTAGCTTTTTGACACCTGGGAAAACAAGCACCTTTCAAAAGACACACAGCAGCTGAACAGACCTGGACCAGCCCTTTCCATGCAGTAAGGAACAGCACAGCAAACATCATGATGGTGGGTTTACTGTCACTACTGAACTTGCAACACAAATACTTAGCCATAAGTGAAAAAGTTTATTGTTCCTTAATGGTGCCCTAATTCTACCCCACCAAAATACAAGCAGCCAGACCACCTCTTCATAGGCTTGGCAGGTAAACCTTTGTGCTGCTTTCTAGTTACCCCAGCCTGGCTCATCTGTCCCCAAAACTGCTGTGTTGTTCGCTTTGAACAGGACTAGCTTGGCCTTTTAACTGAAACCTAACAAAAGATTCTCCCACAAGGAGTTTTGTAAGTCTGGTGAAAAGCACAGTTAATTAGTTTCTGAAAACTTCTCAGTTTACACAGTAAACGCCTGCTTTCTATGCTATCAAAACTCCGTGGTGTAAATAATTATTTCATAAAAGCCCCTGGGAAAGAATCCCAGCTCCTGCACTACTTTAATAAGGTTACAAGGCTGATGAATATCGGCCCTTCCCGTCTTTCAGGTAACGAACAATGTTTCTGTACAACTTTCATTATCTTTCAAATTCCGGGTTAGCATTCACAGGCATCGTGTGGTTTGGGGTTTTATTGTATGTGTGAGAACTACACTGCAAGCAACATTCATTTACTCCCTCGAGGGCAATGTTTGAAAGACTTGGAGGTCAAATGAATTCACGGTTATTACCGGGTCGAGATTTTGCTTTTAAACTATGGCTTTAAACCTGCAATTTCAGGGGAAAAAAAATCCCAATGATTAAATATGAGTTTCGCTGCAGAGCAAGTCAGCGGGAGCAGGTTGCCTTTTGGGAAGTCAAACTCAGGTCTGAGCACTGACTGAGCGGAGCTGCAGAGCCTCCCAGAGCTGTGGGAGATGATGGCCCCCGCACCGTCAGACTCTGCCACGCTGCCCCCCACCACTTCAGAAACCCAGAATCAAGTTTCCCTTCCCTCATTGAGGTATTCACTCCAGAGAATGCTTACTTTGTCTGTGATAATGCAACTTGGAAAAAAGACTTCAGTTTAAATAAAAACACAGGAGGGAAAAAGGCAAAAGGCTTCTTGTAAAACTTGTGCTGTCCAAGGGATAGAACTGCAATGAAATGTACAGTTTGGCTGCACGTGTCTCAACCAGGGAACAACATCTACTATTGAAAACAGACTTCTAAAAATTCATAATTTTACAAGTGTTTATATTTTGTACTTGGAAAGGTGAGAGACACTATTATGGGGAGGTACTTGGACAAGCTAGACTGAAGACATCTTCAAGTGATACCATCACGACAGCAGAGTCTCCTGTAGGAGCTGCTCAGAGAGATAAGCCCTTCAGAGGGTGAAGAGAGCTGATGCTTGGACACAGCAAAGTCACAGCATCACAACAACTGCCACTCAACTACTGCTTTGTGCCCTTTCCTTTTAAGTGTGTCCTTTCTTTCCACAAGATTGTTTTTCTTTACATTGTTTTATTTTTCATTCATATATCCATACAGCTTGCCAAGAAATGTGGCCCAGCTGACTATTTCTATATCATGACACATTTGTAGCAGATATAGCACATAATGACTCATAACAATTAATGGTTTGTGAGACTCCTATGAATTTTATTACTCCCAAACATTAGTTAGAGAGAATAATTGATGATCCCCAGCACCTTTTCACTAAATGTCATTACTACTGATTTAGCACTTGTCATGTTTCAAATCTTCTTTTTTCCAAACAAAATATTTCTGTCTTGGAAATTAGGAGAATTATTTTTGTCTATTTTTAGATTCTTTTGCTCCTTTCTGCTTTAAATGTTCTTGATATCATAAATCTAATTGTACAGAGCTCAGAATCCTGCAAACTGTTCAAACAGCTTCTCATCTCACCTCTAAATATTTAAGTATGGAATTACATATTTTTCATGTCAGCTCTGCAGGTCTGTGTAAAAGGCATCTGGCTGTGGCATTTTACCAGATGAGCAACTTTCAGGTCATCCTCAGTACAAAAATGTAGGCTCACTGTACAATGAACTAGACAAATTTTGTGCCAAGTGCACTTTCTTCCCTTCTGATCTCCCCAAAACTCTTAAGTCTTCAGGTTAGTGCTGTCACTTGTTTCTACACAATGTGATGCAACTTTCCTTCTTGCTAAGAGGAACTTGGGCTGTAGCTCCCTCATATTCATCACCCCTGTAGGTCTGGTTTAGATTCTGTCTGGCTTTGAACCTCCTCACGTAGATGCCATGAGAGTAAGATCCAAAATATCCCAACTGAGCAATTTCAGACCAAACACCTTTTGTATTTATGCAAAACAAAAACATCCAAGAAAATAAAACCTAAAACCAAAACTCAGTCTGCACTCGTGCCTGCCTCTTCCTGAGCTCTGCAACTTCTGCATCTATGAAATAGCCACCCCTTCATGTTCCCCAGTGCACAAGTTATTTATATGAGCCTCTATCAGCCACTGTTGAACCCACTCTTTAGATCAGCTTTCCAACTGCTATTTTTTAATTTGCTTATTTGTTTACCAACTTTTCATCTGGATGGGAATGGCCTGAGCTCAGACAGAGGAGATATAGGAGATAAAATTCCCAAAGCACAGCTGTCTCCCTCTGCCTCATAACTGCTTCTTTCAGGGCTTGTTTGGACCCTTCATTTAGGTCCCACAATATTCTTCTGGTTTTCATTTGACACATCAAACTAATAAAATACCACATTCAAAGAGCTTAAAACCAGATTTGTTAATAACCTTACCTGACCCACCCCCAGCATTATGGTTATTTACCTACTGATTCAATTCCATTGCAATTTATCTGCTTTTATGGCTCAAATGTAGAATATAGTAATTGCCATTGAATAATAGAATTAGCTTAATGTAATCATGATTGCAGACATAAATTGCTTGTGACAAATAAAATTAAACCCAGGGGAGAGGGGATAGGGGCTATGTAAATCATCCCAGTGCGCTGGGTTCCCCATCACAGTGTGAATACTGGGAGGTGTCCCCTGGAAACAGGCCACTGGTGCAATTCCTGCAGCAGGCAGAGCCCACAAATACCCACAAGCACAAAAGGTGCTTCAAATTTATATCCCAGCAAAATGAGTTAGATATGACAATAATTTACTGAGGAAAAATTCAAAGGTGCTTTCCTGTGAAATCACCAGTATGTTGTCTCACAGTCTACTTATCACATTTGTCATTTTTGTGTTTATGAATTTGGGATCACATACCTGTGGTTTCTCCATTCCAGAAAGAATGTCTTGAACTCTTTTTGTTTCTGAATCAAATTCTGTAAAACAGAGAATGTGGAAACAGGAAAAAAATATAAATGACCAAAATTCAATTAAAATATCAGCTATGTCAATCATTCTTCAGTAATTGCTAATTAGGAGAGACATTACCTGCACATGAGCAGCAGCTGTTTTGCTCTTGTGAATTTAAGGTATGCAGTTACATGGATTAACATGAAAAAAAACTATAGAAGAAAAAACTGAGGGAATGAAAACTTCCAGTAACTACAGACACCCAGAAAGGTGGGATTATTTGTAGAGGTGTCCTCCCCGAACAACATTATTAACTGGGACTTGCTTTCACAGAGCAAGATCATACTGTTCCCAAAGCCCAGCTGTGGAGGAGGCCCAGAGGTTGCCACGGATCAGTTGGTGCTCCTTGCCAGAGCACTGAGCTGCCAGAGAGGACAAGCACTCTTGGCCTATGAAGGAAATGCCCCAAGAATTGTGTAGAGCACCTGACCTGAGCTCTGGCACTCACCCTACAGCTACCTGTCCTTAAATGCTATTACTGTGTAATGCTCAGAGCTCTTTTAACAGACACCTTTTAAAGGGCAAGTGTCAGGAGGATGGAGCCAGGTTCTTTCTTTGGAACCTCTTATGTTCCAGCTTGTACCTGTTGCCCCTTGTTCTATAATTGGACATGATTAAGACTAGCTTCCTTACGTTACGGAAGAACTTCTCCCCTGTTCAGGTGAGGGAGCACAGCCACAGGCTGACCAGATGGGTTGTGGAGTCTCCTTCTCTGGAGACATTCCAAACCCAGCTGTATGAGTTCTTGTGTGACTTACTCCTGTGGTCCTGCTCTGGCAGGGGGGGTTGCACTGGATGATCTTTCGAAGTCCCCTCCAACCCTTAAGAATTTGTGATTCTGTGAATTATGGAGGTAATGAAGTCATACCAGGCTAATATACAGATGCCTGCAATAACCTGTCCTCCCTGTCTGAGCTCTGTGCTTGGTACAGCAGCTTTTGCGGGGACTACACAGCACTACTACTGGGCAGGGTGTGAAATACTTCCCCTAAATTAGGGGGATTAATTGAGAGCAGGGGTGCTGCAGAGTTGATCATTTGAGCAGTGGAATCAACCTTTCCCCTCATCCTCTCTCTAAAAAAAGTCTGGAGGTAAAACATCAGCTTAGAATAATGAGGTGACACAAAGCAGCTTTATTCTTTTTGGACTGCAGCACAGAGAGGCCTCACTTTCCACTACAGTATTCTCTAATGGAAAACGAGGAACGTAGTTTTTTCTTACCTTTTTTTTCTTTATAAAAAAGAAAGTTTGCATACCAAGACATTAGAACACGTTGCACCTAAAGCACAGGGAGTGGGGCCTCTTTGTAAAAAGCATAGGGAGCAAAAAATATTAATCAAGAAAAATCGGTAAGATCACATCAACAGCTTTCACAGATGATTCCCCCAAAGCCTGACCTACTTCTTGTAGCCCAAGATTGTGTCTTTATTTTTGTCTGTGACCTGCTTTCAAAAAAGTACATCTTCTTTGTAAAAATTCCATGTGCTCGGCTGCCAAAAAATAGAATTGGCTGAATGCTGATGGCAGAACTCCAGTGTAAATGCCCATCTCTCCCTACAAGAATGCACCTTGGTGCACAGTGAGAATGCCAAATCTGCTCCATGCATTCCTGGATTCCTTTTAGTCTCAGCCACTTGGAAAAGAAAGGAGTAGTAATAATTCAGGAGAAGAGGAGGATAGCATGATTGGGTTTTTTCCACAGTAGATAACCCTTAGAGCGTATTATAAAGTGTATGATCTGACAGAATTTAGCCAGCAGAAAGCAAAACTGACTTGAAAACTACACAGACAGACTAAATCGGTTACGGAGAAAGTTGAGATGCTGATCCAAGTAAAAATGTCATCAAAGTTTGGGGTATTTAAGAATTCAGGGTTCCCCTCAATATCAGTACAGAAATAGGACTGCACCACAAAAGCCTGGATCCAGATCTGGAAACTGCAGGGGTCCTGCAGGCTTACCTCAAAGGGATGCTAATCAGAAGCAGCTTCTGCAGCTACAGAGTGTAACAAAAATGCTGCTACTATTTTATTGAAAGTTTATGGTTATTATGTCACCCCTAATTACAACCCCCAGAAGCTAAGCGTGAATCATTCTCAAGCTTAAATCCCAAACATGTGGGCTGAATTTTCTTTCCTCTCCCTGCTTTCTAGCAAGGACGCTATCTCTGTCACACCGAGCAGGAGAGGAAAATAAACCCCGAAGCACAAAGAAATCTCACTTCCCTCTCGGGTGAAAAATGATCGCTTTGTACAGTAACTAAGCCTTCTGACCCTTGCAGGTCAGGGCTGAAGGTTCAAACTGATCCAAATACAGGAACTGACTTTAAGACCTAAGGGAGTGGGGCATGCCCAGCACATTGGAGAAAAAAATTACATTAGACTTCTCAATGAAGAGCCCTACTACGGAAATTCATTATATTAGCTGCCCAAATACAGAGCTTGTTCTTAAGGAGAAGACTCTGAGTACTAGAGTTCAGTTGTTAAGGATAAATGGATATTCACGTAGACAATGCAGACATTTATGTCACCAGGTGTTTATACGGACAAGCTGGAGGTGGAAAAAGAGAAATCTTCCTCCAAGATTTTGGGGAGAGAGGGATACACACACATCTAAGATGACAATGTGAGTGTGAAAAAATCAGGGGCTGAATTTCAAGTTGGTGAGTAATACATAGATGAATGGGCACTACACCACGCTTCCTAAAGAGTAACGTATATCAGATGATGTACATGTGCTGACCAACTGTGTCAGATATTCCCCAAGTGTTCACACATGAGACTGGACAGGTGCAAGAGATCACTTGCACATGTGGCAAACACACTAAGAGCCTCGCATGGACAGAATTGATGGACCCTGTGTCATTGACTTGCTAATGCTGTGAAGCGTTTTACAAGAACAACGGCAAAGAAAGAACAGTCTATAGTAATAAGTGTCCTTCTACTACAAGCTTTGAAACCACGGTACCATATGGAGAGGACAGTGTGTGCCTTTGAGCTCTGAATTCAAACCAAAAGTCCCCACGAACAACATTTAATGCCCTGTGAAAATAGACGAGAAGTTAAAAGCTGAAAACAATAAACACACACACCCACGCATACACATGATGTCTAGCAGCTCAGGTTGGAAGGAGACCTCAGGAGAGGTCATCATGGCCAATCTCCACCTGAAAGCAAGCAAAAAAAACCAGCACAAAACTGGCCCACAAAAAAAAACCTTAGTAAAACTGAAGCAGACCTTTTTGGGAAAGGCAAAGGAGATCACAGAATTGGCATCTTCTTACACTTAACCACAAAAAAATTATCAGTCTTCTATGGATAGCTGATCTCCTTTCAATAATCAAATAATTCAGTCTCCTGAGCTAGAATAAGCTACAGAGATTGAGACTTGTCCTGAATTCCTCCCTCTGTAGGAAGCTGGGCTTATCTGCCAACTTCTCACAACATATTTAACATCAAGCTCAACATCTTTCTCCCAAGGCAAAAAAAGAGCAGAAATCCTTCTGAAATAAAGTGATAGAGAAGAAAAAAAAAATCTTATATGCTGTACACTGATAACACAGAACTAGTGAGAAGCCTTCTTTCCTAGCTCAACATTATTGTTACTGAGGATTGTTCCACTAGATTAGCTCACTAGATTAGCATTTAGGGACAAGGAGCATGAGCATCTCCCAGATGTTACAGACGCAGAGGTGGAAAGATGAGGAAGATCAGGAAGAAGGAAAGAAGAAGACTTGGAGACAGCAGATCAATTCTGAAAAATTAACCAGTCAGGAAAAGTGGTGGGCAGCTGACCACGATTCATCCCCCTTAGCACCAGCTGTCCTTAGTCAGAGCACTGATTTGCTTTTAAATCTTTGCCTCTTCCTCAGCTGAGCAGTGAGTATCTGACACAAACACACAAAAGCTCTGTCTGTCACCTCCCTGACATTAACAGTGGGGCATGCAGAGGCAGGCAGTAGACACGTGCTGCTTTCTGCCTTTGCCACCGAGAACAGAAGTTCAGTCATGTCAAAGAAGAGCCCAGCTAACACTTCAGGTCATTGTCCCATTATAACTTTTCCTCTCAACATCTGTTCCCCACATCTGCCGTGGCAAAACTCTTCCTCCTAGGAGGAAGCTGGGGGTGGGGATGAATTCCTTGTGAATGCTCAATGGGGTCCTCTGAGGAAAGCACAAAAATCTGCATTATCCTGTATATCTTGGTGTCTGTGAGATATTATAGCTGTCCCAAGCTACAGCATTAGGTTCTCATTCCCAGGCTGTGCGTTATTTGGATCCAACGTTTCAGACTAACCTTTCATAGCAGAGAAGGCAGAGAAGGCAGCTGGAAGACCTGGACCACATCTAAGTTTGTGTTTTGGTCATCTCTCTTTTTTTCAGACTTTTGGGTCATAACCAAAACTCCACAAACAAGAGTAAACGCCTCTAAAAATCAAACACTTTCCCAACAGCTGCTTGGTGCTAACAGGGTTTCAATGTGAAGTGCTGCTGAACCAAAGCCTTTTATGATATGCTTCCGTTAGCCTGAGCCTATGTTCTTTTCTGCACGTACAAGTATGATTTTCAGACTTTTCCAACCCTACTTTTGAACATCAAGCACAGCTTTCAAAAATAGGGGAAAAAAGGTTATTTCAAGTTAAGTTTGAAGTTTCCCTGAATAGTTTTCATGTTTGCATGAACAGCAGCTCTGTATGAAAATGGTTTGAAATAGCTAAAAGCTCTAAACTAATTAAGATTTTCCCATTGCAAATACACATTTTAGGTTTGTTCTGCATTCTTTCCTTAGCAGAGAGGAAAAGGTCCAGCTCAAGACTTAGCTTCTGGCCACAGAAAGTATTTACCGTTTCAACAGCCTTTCCATTCCAAGGGAATGACATCAGCACTAGCACTTTGCAAACTTTTAGCTTAATTCTCCAGTAGAGCTCCACACTCACAGATATGCCAGTCATAGTCATAACATGACATGCCTTCTCAGAATTTGTTCCAGATTTATTGGGGCTGCAACCAGCTTTAATGCTAGGAAAGATCTTTTATCAGTCACGTACAGCACAATCTAAAACCCACAAGAAAATGAACTCCTCAAAACAGAGATCAGCTCCTTTGTGAACTGTCTTGTGATGTCAAGGCTGAAGACACAAAGAAGAACACATACAGACTTATTTCAGAGAGTTGGAGAAATATGCATTAAAAAACTTCTGTACAAGAGTCAACTTAGAACTGCAGATGCCATGCTCAGCTGAGTCACAGAAAGCAGGACTAGAGGGGGTGTGACATGGTCGGAGTCCATCCTCCTACACTGAAGCATGACCATCTATGCCTAAACCATTCCTCAGGCATGTCTGCCTAGTCCATTTGAAAAAAAAAAACCAAAAACAAAACAAACAAAAAACAGACCTCCCATCCCAGGATTGTGGCAATATCAAACCTTCCTTGGCTGGGTAATTTACCACAGTATCTAACTGTCCTCATTATTGGCATTGTTATCTCCTCAACTTTCCCTACTGCACCTTAAACTTCTCTGCAAGTGAGTTCAGCACCACTTTCTTTATTACAACCTTTCACATACTTGAAAGTATTTTTTTTTTCCCGTTTAAAGAAAGCAAGCTCATTTCTTCCACACCTGTAAGTACCACAACACAGATCCCACTTACTGCTGTCCTCTGGAAAATGGTCTCAATCCTTTTGGAGATGTAGTAGCAGCCTTGGCCACTCTGCTCCAGTCAAGACTCTGTCAGGACCAACTAAAGACTAACACATATATTTAACAGAGGTCACTTTGATGTTTCTTTTTCTCTTCATCTATAAAGTAACTTGACTCTTGTTTTATGCAGTTTCCTATACCTCCCAGAACAACTGTGCAGAACTACCACAGTAAAGAATACCCAAACCCAAATAAACCAAAACCAGGTACAATTGGGAGAGACTGACTAAAATGTAGCACTTTACTCTTGTCTTGGACCAACTTTTTCTTTCAAGGCCATCTGAGCTCATGTCTTGTCCTCCTTCCCTCCCTATTAACCCACCAAGCACTCTCAGCCCTATCAGAGCCTGATATGGACAGTAACTTAATAAGCATCAATCCTTATTCCTTCAAGTTCTTAATGAAAATATTGAATTCAATTAGACCTTGGACAGATTCTTGCCTAATCCATCCTTCTAGTTTGTCAAGGAGGCAGTCTATTGCAGGACAGGGTCACGAACACATTGCAGGGTTGTGTGCTACCAGATGTAATTCTGAGAGAGCAAACCAAGTGTCACGCTGGACATACAGTGCTTTATCCAACTCTTCTCAGCACCATTTGCACAATGGGCAAAACAAGGAGCCCTTCAGAATAAAGAACTCATGTTCAAGTTTGTTTTAGACATGAATTTGATCACATTTCAAAGATGTCCAGGTTATGGTCCATATCTGGACTGTTTTACCTTAACTACTTCAGTATTACACTGTCAACAGGGCAGGACACTGACAAAATATCTGGACTGTCAGTTCACATCATAAGTGTCTCTGCTTCAAACCAAATATATCTGCTATCACATGGAGAAGCATCAGAGGTTTTCAAGCAGATGTGCAAGCACTCAGATCTATGTAATGAAGTCACTTCTGCTAAAATGCATTTTAAATGCAAGTTCATTCAACCGTCCCTGCCCCTCAATACTCTTTTGATGTATATTTTTTGCTGGGATGAAGCAAGGAAAATAAGATCAGAAGTAATCCACAAGGGAAATGAAATACTGGATGCAAGGGACAAACGGAGTCTAAGTGACATGTTGGGTTTGTTTTTCTCTCCTCCTTTGCTGCTACTGCTGGAAGACAGCAATAACAACTCCTACTTTATTGGCTAAAGATCTGAGTGAATTCCTACTGTGAACATGTAGTTGATCCATTAGAAGGCAGAAAAGGGCTTTCTTAGTAAAATACAGCAAGGCTCCGTCTCTATCACATACATTTTACATCTTAAGAAAGTGCTTTGTACATCTCACAAAGAAGATAACAAGAGGCCACAGGCTGCATACGGCTACAGCTGCTTGCTTCTGAAGGAACACCACATCAAACAGTGCCATAACCCACAGAAACAAAGAAAGCCCAAGCTGAAACTGCTGGAACAATCTGCTTATACATAGGACCTCTTTTTGGACAGCACTCACTCTTCTGTACTTTTGACTTGCTTTAGTTTATTTGCTGTGTTAAAATACTTCTCGCTTGTCATTTTATGTACCAGCAGCCAGCACGCCACGTGGCTTTGAGGAGACAGCAAGAGCTTTGCAGATAACAAGGGTTGGCTAGCAAGCTGCCACAAGAAGTGGCCACCTCTGTACTTTGACTGGTACACTTAATGAAAATGACACAGCTGATTCCTACAAAAGTAACTAACCAAGAATTTCAGATTCTGATGATTTTTGTAGGCATCATCTCAACATTACAGGTTGCAGTTTCAATGAGCTCTTCTCAGTTGTGTTGGCATAGCCAGAACCTCCCGTTGGAGCAGCCAAGCAAACATCCCTGTGTGTGAGACGGGTGGAGTTAATGCTATGTGGTGATGCCCCCTCACTCTGGCAAACCTCCAGATGCACGACAGCTATTAAAAAGGTTGAATCTCTGCAGCTAAATATCTTGAGTCTCTCCAGCCCGATCTAAGGCATTACTCTTGTCAGCTTAGAGATGCAGCTTTTGGCCCAGGAGAGACGCACAGAGCTGCTCCATGGGCTGCACGCTGAATTTGAACCAGAAAGAGCAGGAGCTCAATGACACTTGTGACATCGTACAGACAGACTTTGAAAATCAAGTTTTTCTCTTCTAGTCGCACCCCTTCTATATGAGCATTAGATATCTCTACCCTGTGGCCCACTGCAGCCACCAAACATGATACTATGAGACTGGTTAAACAAAGACATACAATCAACCCTTTCCAATTAAGGAATCATTTTCATCAATCTTTGTACCTTCCTGTACTTTCCCTGGATACAATGAAGTCCTTCAAACTTCTCAACAACTTCTGTGATAAATTTTGGGATGTGCAGTATTGCCTTCCCCTTAATTCTTTTCATTTATTTATGTTCTGTTCCATGCTTTCCCTCTCTCAGTTCTCACCCCCTGTCCCTTTAGCCTGTGACCGCCTGTCTGTCCAGCCTCGGTTAGTATTCAAGAGCCAGAGTACAACCTGGCAGAGTTGCCTTCGGCAGCCCTCCAAGCCTGACAAACTGAGCAGTCATTCAAAAAGAGAAGTAACTTCTGCAAAGATCACCACCTTACTGCTATTATGACCCTCGACTGCCACAAGTGACATGGCCATAAAAGCCCCACAAGGTTTCTCCAGTCCAAGGCATGAGGATGAGGGGAGGGACAGCTGTGCAGCCAAGATACTCACAACTTCTTAAATGTGTGAAAGGCCTCAATAGGGACTCAAAAGGACATCTTAATCCAGCTGAGAAATGACATGATCTGGCATTTATAGAGGCAAGATTTCCTCTAGGAAAGTAAAGGTTCCCTTCAATCATGGCAACTGACTCTCAGCTGCCAGGCAGAGAGCCTGAGCACCACAACCAGGGGAACGAGTCTCATGACTGCTTCTCCTTACACTGACAGAAAGCACAAGTTTGACAGCACTAAAAATTACTGTCTTCTCAAGCAGGTCACTACTAGCTCCCTTGGATCTCACTACCAGCTTGAGAAGCAGCAGACAGCACAGGCATATCTCTGTCACTCTCTGCTGAGACAGCTCCCAGGTTCATCCATGGCAGTGGTGATCCTTGCACCCTCTAAGAATTGAGGTGGAAAGCATAACCCCTATCAAACACAGATTTTGTCAAGTCTCTAGTGTCAGCAGTCTAGGGTTTAAATCCTGTGACTGCTGCCCCATGCCAGTTAGGAAACATTTTTCTCTGAAATGCTATTTCCCATGCAGGGGGAAAATGGCATCAATATTGAACCCAAGAAAAAAAATCTTACCTTTTCCTGACCTTCAAAAGCATGACCATTAGAAAAATGGCCAAGAACAGCCTTTGATAATCTGCCCATTAAACACAAAAATAGCATTTTCCTGATCAAACAAAAAACCTAGCAAAATAACCTGCAAAACTGCATATTTGCACAGAAAAACAATCAGACAGCACAGCCAAAACAGACTCCATAGGAGTTCCAAACTTGGTTAGGATTAAACAGAGCTTCTCAGCCAAAATTAACAATCTCCTTGGCAATGAACCTGTAAATTCACTGAGCTCGCTACAACACCACAAAGGCAGCAGAGCACTCCCCAAATGCAAATGCATAAAGGTTTCCATTATAGTCTAAGAAACTTTGGGAAAACAACCGTAAGCCACATTTTATCTTCAGTCACAATTCTTCAGCCTTGCTTGAATATAAGAAGAAATTAATGCAGAAATGTCTTTAGATTTCATGGTGGGCAATGGAAAGTGCTTTTGGATGCTCAGCTATGGCAATAACCTTTGTCACTCTCAAACAAGAAAATAACCAGGGGAAACTTTTCTCTAAAACAAAAAATAAAAGCAGAAAACGTGTCATCTTTTCCCCGTTCTTGATTTTGTCTTAACACTCACATTAAAGCACACATTTAATTTCTAGACACTACTTACACTATCTGCATGTTTTAAAAATATGTCAAGCTCTACTGGAACAGTCTGTTTTTAAGGAGAAAAAAAACCAAAGAAATCACTCCAAATGATAATGCTTGAAAGGCAAGGATTTCTCATGGAGCCCACACTGGGATATTTCACTGTCAATCTAGTGAATGGCTGCAAAGTCATGATATTTTCTGAATGAAGCCCAGCCTAACTTTTCTGTTACCGACGTAAATTATTGACCTCTTTTTCCAGATGGAAACTATGAAATCATCAGATTGCAATGAGTGGGAGGGAATATTGCAGTAATCCAGGAAAAGAAAGAACTTCTTTTTTCTTTTCCACTTAGCCCAGGCACTACATCCCAGGCTCAGAGAAGAGATGGGGAAAACAAAGAGCTTACATTCTCCTCTTCAAATCAACCCAAACACCTATAGACTGAAAGTATAACAGAAACTTTATCTTCCTCCTGACAAATGACAATCAACTTAAGCAACCTCTGCCTTAATTGTTTTGCAGATAAGCCTGGATGATGAACTACTAATAATGGAGCTAGAATTATATTAAACAGAACATTTCATAAAGACCAGGTGCTAAATTCCTAAAATGCAGAGCTAAAAGAAGGCTGAGGTGATGGTATTGATGCCCTTCTGCGTCTGTGATGTGAAGAGTCCACTCAAGAAAGTTTAAAAAACCCCATCTACAATGTCTGTACCAATTAACTAGTGAGCTAGAAGAACTGCTCACTAGTTAAGAATTGTCTGTGCAACTAGCAGTCATATATAGGACAAAGGCAAAATACAGTCTCTGGTATTTGCACAAGCAGTTTCACCACTGAGAATCCTTCCAAATATTTGAACTATTTCACAGAAATATCCACCTGATTACAGCTCTCTGGGAAGGCTTCAACAAAGCTACAGGAATTTCAACTCGATCTGGATTTCATTCCTGAGATGAAATTCAGGCAAAAGTCACATGAATCACAGTAAATCAAAGCAGCTGCTTCGAAGCACAGCTCCTTGCAGAAGAAAAATAAACAAAAAGCCAAACTCAAGCTTCAGGACAAAATCTTTTATAACAAACCTCAGAGAAAACTGAAATGGCTGCTTTATTTTACTCCTCCCATTAACTGCAGGGTGATGCTTTCAGTGGCGCATTTCTAAAAATGGAGTTGCCCCCCATAGAAGAAAATATACTGTTGATCACAAAAACTTTTCAAATCAAATTCCACCTTTCCTCAGAAAAGGAAAACTAACTGATGTGTTTTAAAGCACAGCCAAAGAGAGCTGGGTAAACAAATCTCATTAACTTCACTGGGACATGAAATTTCACTTTACCAAAGCCTTTGCAAATCCAAATGAATATATAGATGGACATTGTTCAGAACATCTGGGCACACAAATAAGAGTTGTTCATTACATTATTGAGAGTATTATTAGACTTAAAGGTGTTTTATTTTTTTATACTCCAGAGGAAGGAAATGTTCTACCTCTTCCCTGTAAATACCCTCTCCCTTCTGGCTCAGTATCCCAGATATTGCCAAATAAGGGAAACATAGTTCCCTCCCTTTGTCGGTGGTCCATGTTATCTCCTCTTAACTGGTGAGAATACACTGTTTATCTTGCTCTAAAGCTCTAAGACCTTTGTGTAACTCCTCTCCCCAGAGCAGAGGTTTAACCACTGAGCATTTAAGCAGCATGAAAATGTAGTTGAAGTGTTTTTTTTCTGTTGGTAGGATATCTATAAATTATGTAAACTCCTAGGAAGGAGACTCAGATTTCAGTCTTCTGGATTTGACTGTCAGTTGCAGCAGAAGCTGAGATAATGAAGAACCTCTAGGGGAAGAGGCTGCGCCTTGCGTCATTCAGTGCTGCCTTCCTGATAAATCATGGAGGAGATAGCTTATCCAGCTCCCTCTGCCAAGGAGATCCTGCTGGCAATATGAGACAAGGGAGGAATGAAAGCAGATGAGAAGAAGAATATGAGAGTCCACAGGGGTTGATCAGGATTGAAATAACAGCCTTGGGCAAAAACTCTAGCCACTGTCCAAAGGATTTTTAAGTCACCAGTAAGGCCAAATGAGAGCCTTGCACCCAGACTTCCACATTCTTTACTATATAAGCCCTATACTTTCCTAGGTGAGCTTGCAGCTGTGTTTCTAGCAGGTTGGCACACTTAAAATTATTAGGGAGCTTCTGCCTAAGATTCTGTGATGAGACTGAAAAACATAACTAGAATCACTCTCCCAGGTCTGTCCCAGACCCATGGATGCCCAGGAGACCAGCTCTCGGAGTAGCTAATAACCATGTTGGATCCATATATCCACAGCTATCCTGATGTTTTGTTTGCATTTCCAGTTACAAAAAAATCTGGATGAAGCCAGGTTTGACACATTTACATTTGCATTAAAAAGCATCTGACATGGAAGAAGAGAGAATATTGTGCAATGTTCCCATTTAGCTGATGAAGAGAATCTCTTATCAAGAACTTCTAGTGTCTAAGTTAGGAAGCTGGTTCTTTACTCTGTCAAGATAAGTGCATAAAAATAGAATATGAGTCTCTCTCCCTGCCCCGGCCCTACCAGTTTGCAGGACTCAGTACTAAGGTGGCACAAAACACCTTTCTGTTGCAATGGAGCAATGTGGTAGGAAAGGCAGTAGGACGGCCATGGCATTGAAGCTTCCTCTAAACCTTGTGTTTGTTCCTGCCATGGATACAGCAGGAAAATATCTCTCTGCTCCCAACATTTCACATGTAGACAAGCTTTCATAGGCTTGTAAATTCCTGCAAATGATTTTGCATACAGCAGACTTCTGGGAAAGAGTTAGTCAAGATGCACTTAAAGGAACTAATCACAGGCTGCTCAAAGCAAAACACTGCTGGATTTGGGGCTCAGGGACATTAGCACTAGGCACAGACTTGCTTTTCGGTACCACTGGTCTGCTTGTAATATTTAGCTTTTACCTTTCTCCATCAAAGCCCCATGATGCAAGTCAATTTTCAAGACGGCAGAGGAAACAGATGTGTTTCTTTCCCTCAACACAGTGTCTTTCTCAGTGATGCTGGATATACATCTTAGCAATTATTTCTGCTGAAGGAAAGTAGTAAATTAAGTCTGATCTGGACAAATTTTGGCATGTACAAAGACTGACATGAGCTTGGGAACGTACTTGGCTTGAGCTCTGCATAATGTCAATATGTTCCTTATAATATTTGAGTCTATAATAGAGCTTGTTTAAGTGGTTACTTTATATGACTATCAGACAAAATAACCTTTGGTTAAAAAAAAAACCCAAACCTGTGTGGCCCAGCTAATGGAATTGACTCTGGTACACAAAGGTGTACTTTCACCACATGAACATCAGAAGTATATGAAATTCAAAACCATTTTGTTTTCTACCTGGACAAATAATTTCACAGCCTATTAGAGAAATTACAAAAGATAAAGAGTGTTTAAGACTTGGGCATATTTCCAAGTAGGAACAAACAAAACCACAGGCTCAGTCATGATGTGAGAGATAAGGTTGAGGCACGAGAATATCACACTGGAAATTCCCTGGTGTCGCAAATTAACTGTGGTTTCCCAAGTTCAGACTAGTGCCCTAATTAATACATCCAATTTCCTCTCACTTATTAAAACCTAAAGAAAAACAGTATAAATACAACACTCAATACATGTTTCTAATCAGATATGTCTAAATAACTCAGCCAAGTAGTATCATTTGCTGAAAGTATTTTGAAAGTGCAGTAGGAACAGTAATACTATTGAGACTTCCTATGGGATGCTGATCTATACTCACAAGATTCAACATGTCTCTGTTTCCAGTAAATATTATGTTCATATTTCATTACTTGGTACCATACTAAAATTCACATAGCCTGACGGATGTATTTGAGTCTTCAGAGTGGGTTTTTTTCCCACATTACTAACAAAACAACTGTGCTGGATTTGATAGGTTGTCTTCAGGAGACAATCTTATTGAATCTCCTTATTTTATGGAAGGAAATACATTTAAGAAAACCAGGGAAGCTGCACTTACACTGGGTTATTTTGTATGTCAGCAGAAGAATCATTCATGACAAATTCTTCCTGCAGAACATTTTTTACATTGGTGTAACAAAGGTCTTGACACATCCCAAATCATCAGTTTCTGTCTAAAACAACATAAAGGTTACCTAAATGGCCACAGTGGCTCACAACCTCTGTGCTTACATGGACCAAAAGCAATGAAACTATTCTTTTTGTCTTTTAAATCTATAGTATATACAGTTATAGGTACATACACAGCCCAATCAGCTTGCCAAACAGACTCAGGACCAAATAGTAAAGAACTGACAGGATCTAGAATGAGTAAGTAGAGGAAATTTGCCTGGTTCCTGTCTGCAGTGAATCACAGCTCCCTCCATTTCCCTTCAATTCACAGGCTCAGGATTCAAAGAGCCCTTGACACAATTAGAAAACAAAAATAGAAAAAAAACCCTCACACTTTTCCTAAGTGTTACAAAGAAAAGAGACAGAGAGAACAGGATAGGTTGTACCAAGAAAGTGTCAGCTGTATTTTTCCACAGGTCATCACCCAGTCTACACCATGTATCCCAGCCAGCTCAGGGATGCTTGCTGGTACTAGCTCTTCCCAGCACCAGCCCAGGCTCGCCAGAACACTCACATTTACTTCTTCCTCTCAGAACTTCTCTTTTGCTGAGTTCAGTACTTTCAACATGTTTTCAAAGTAAAACCACCAGAGTTAAAAAGTTCTTAAGTCCATTTTCCACATGTTCCTGACACATTCACCTCAAAGAAACAAGTACACAGAGACAGTCACACCTTCTGAGAAATGTCCATCAGTAATGCAGGCAAGAATATGAAGCACCTAAGCCAATGCTTTTCACCTTTATGAGTACCTGAAGGTTGCTTCAGTGCACAAAATCAGATTTAAAACCTCAACGACTGGAAAACACCTTTGAGTTTTTAAGCTGGCTGTACACACGACAACAGTACCACAGAAGTTTATGATTTATCTATCATCTTCAATAACTCTTTGAACTATTAAATTAACTCCAGTCTTGTTTTCTCCCTTCTCCATGTGTAAAGCAGATCAACTCCATGTGCAAGAAACCAGCTGCCCTGAGAAATATAGTGGACATCAAGTCAGCATTCGGGCACCGCTCTGGGCACCTGAAAAACAAGTCTGCTTTTCTGCAGCTCAGAGGCAAATGACATCAACCAGTTCCAAAAGAGAGTTAGACAGATTCACAGACAACAGGACAACAAGTGAGTATCCAAGAAACTAAACCTCTGATGTGCCCAGCAGATCTGGATGCTGATGGAGGAGCAGGGACTAGTGCCCAGGACAGGATTGGGCTTTCAGGCCAGCTCTCCCAGCATCTCCATTCCCACCGCTGAAGACAGACCACTGGGCTACGTGGGTCTCTTGGCCAAATCTTCTCAAATTCCCACAAAAAAAATGTTCTTTATGGAACGTTTACATAAATCTGCCCACGAGCCCCCCTGGAGCTGCCTCCCTGCCCAGGCTAGGTCTGTTTATTCTGGCACCCAGTTCTCTGCACCCACCCAGCCCCTGGACAGGATGCACAAAACAATCCATCTCCTCTTTTCTACTTTTATCCATTTGAAGAGTTTTAGTTCTGGCTATCTGAGCTTCTTCAAACTTCAATGAGGATTAAAAAAAAAACCTATCTGACTCGAAGGCAAAGAAAAAAGATGTTTTATTAGCAAATAGATGAAAGCACTGTAAGAACACTCAAAACTGCTTCTGTTCCCACAGTGCTTGCAGCCACACACAAAACTTCTCAAACTATCAGATCACTACATGACCAAGAAGTGAAACACTGAGTGCATGATAAGGAAGTGACTCAGACTGAAATTCATGAAGGACAGCATGAATGGGACAGGATTTCCGCTTACAGCTCTCTTTACATGGCAAGGCTCCTTTGTAACAGAAACCAAGACCCTTCTCTCCCATTCAGCTTCTATAACGGCTCTGCAGAGATGCTACAGTATGTATTTTAAATCAATCCCTCCATCACACCTCCCAGTCTTCTGCCTGTACAAGACGGCATCCATCCAATCACAGTAAATGCTCAGAATAGTTGCTAAATGTTCAGACAATTATAAGCTATCAGTTTTAGGGTCCGTTTTTTTTGCCTCTAAATGGCTTATTGCCAGCATCCAGCATAACTAGAAATCTTTATTTACAGCTGCACCTCCTGAAATACACAATGCTGTCAGTGGAAAAGGCCAGAGGAACTTCAGTTAAATCCCCAATCTGGAGCTGCAGTGTCCCTATCAAATATCCTGATGCTATGTTACAGGGCCAGCCTGTGATCAGTGTGCACAGTTGCACCAGATTGTTCTTCGTGTACCATTCCATCATACAGAGCATAGAGTGGCACTGAGGAGCACATTCTGCATCCCTACTTGAAGAGGTGACTGAACCAGAAGTACTATGGACTCACTTTATTTTAGTGCTGTCATCCCATTTCTTTGACCGGTGCTCAACCAGCTTTTTGGAGAACCTCCTGGTTCTTTTAATATTGGAAAGAGACAGTAAGTTATATGGCAATGTTTTCCTTGACTTTCCTTACTCAAATGTCACATTCGTAACATATATGCAAGGAGTGTATATTCTAATAGAAAAGTATTTGTTTACTTAATGGAAAAATATTGTTAGCTTCAATAGCATGTCTTGTGAGTTATATCATAACTTCAAGGAAAAAAGTAGCATTGTCCTTGCATTATATACTAAACATTTTCTTTAGTATTCTCCTTACAGTTGTCCATAACAGCCTCAGTGCAATCATATCACAGATTGCTTGGAGGTGCTCAGTAAGGAGCATCACATTCCTCAAAGAAATTACTACCAGGAAACAAGGAGTAGGACAAGCATTTACTTAAACACAGGGGTAGCATATCCAAGAATAGAAATGCCTGTCATCCACTTTCCTGTGCAGATCATATTCCTCCACCAATTAAAACAGGCCCTCAAATTGCCTCTCCCAGTGCCAGGCTGGGAGCGGCCGTGGCTGCCGGCACGCACTCGGCGCTGGGTGAGACGCTCCCAGTGCCCCGGCAGCTTCCAGAGCTTGGCTTCCACAAAGTCCAGTCCCCAAGGAAAGCAATCGCTACGTCCTGCTGTAACACTGTGTACTGATGCACATTCTGCAGCATCCAGCACTGAGGCTGTGCCAGTGTCTGCTCCAGCTGTGTACAGGGCTCCCAAAGCCCCGCACCCTGGCAGGCAGCACGACTGCTTCGGTGGCAGCAGCTTGCCAAGAGCTCACTCCCTGGATTGCTCTGACAATCAGTCACCCAAAATAAGCATGTGCCAGCTACCACTGCACAAACACGCACACACCCCAACCAGATATGAAATGATATGCTATAAAACACATCACAGTCTTAATTAAGACATTCAGGCAAACGAATCCGTCAGCTCCAATTTTTCTTCACCTTACCCTTAAGTTTTATTCTGCATTCATACATTCCTACTTGCCTCCTAAGAGTTTTTTTGCTAAGTGGTTTTCTAAATAAAGATTCTTATGCTCCATGTATTTTTTATATATAAATAACATATATATTTTGTCTTTTTTCTAGGCCATTCCAGAGTTTTGGAAGTAGCCACAGAGCACCATCAAGTTTTTAACTATTAGCAGGCTTCAACTGATTCACATCCACAAAATGTGCAAGTTGAAACAGTTTTGCTGCTTGTTGCTTTTGACACATTCCTCCTCTTCTTCACTATTCTAAACATACTTAGCAGCATGGATCAAAATTATCAGCTGTTCCCAAATTGCTTATAATTTTCACCCCAATTACTTGTAAGGTCACATCAGGCACGGATCAATCAATAAATACCAAAACAATTCACACAGAAAGAACTAAAATATGAAGCAGCAGATATTATTTGAAGCTTACAAACATCAAGTGGTAGCTTATATTAAGGTGTTGTTCTCGGAAAGCCATCACAAAACCTCTAGGACAACCTCTTCAGCATAAATTTATGTATAGGTATACATGGATGACTATCAGGATAGATTTGATGTGAGAAAGCCCCTATTCCTGCTTTGGCCAGGGACTTCGCTGTCAAGCAGTCTGACAGCAACTCCTGGGCTGCCGTCTCCAGGCACAGATAAAGAACCCAATTTTAAAACACCAGTGAGCTGGATTTACAAAGGGTGTGTAGTGATGGGACAAGGGGTAATCCAGAAGAGAAGAAATTTAGATGAGATACTAGGAAGAAGTTCTTCCCTGTGAGGGTGGTGGGGCGGAAAAACCTAAAGATAAGTGTATTAAAGGTCGTGTAAGTTGATTGACAAGAAATAATTAAGACATCTAATGCAGTGATTCATCTTCTGGGATTAAAGCATTACCAAATACAGCTCCTTTGCACAGCTGTAATTCTTCCTTCCTTACCATGCCAGCAGCACTTTTTCCCCCCTTCAGCTACTAATTAAGTTACTTTTCACAAGTATTTCTTCCTGTTACATCTCACAAGTAAAAGTGCACGGCCAAATAAACACACACAACATTCAGATCATGGAAAAGCTACATTACATGCAGAAATTCACACAGGAGATTTCAAAGTGTGCTACTTGATAAATGTCCTCAATGTGCCAGGTATAAGCCTGCTTACTAGAGAAAAGTTTGCTCAGCAAGATGCAGTTGCAGCAGTCAGCAGAGACCCAAACAGAGAAGAAAAAGGCTGAAACGTGTAATGGATTATAACAAGTTACTGAGCTCATTTTAGGTAGAACGTATGTGCAGAATTGTTTGTGATAAATGAGTTTGATTAGATGAATAACCTATTGTTTTATTGTAAAATTTTGATTTTTAAATGATGTTTCTTTAACATCTTGAAAATGTTGAAGAAAATGATGTCAAATGTAGCTAGAATTCTTTGACTGTTAATTCCAATGGCCGGATTAAGAAACTGCTTAATTGCTCTTCAAACTCCTCATGTTTCAACTATTTTTACTCCCTTTGAACTTTCACATAAACAAATGCGGTTTTTCAGCAGTCATCTCTAAACATTCTGGTAAGTTTAGTACCTAGGAGGTGCAAAGCAGTGGTACCTAGTAGTCAGGTTTTGGTTCTAGCTCAATTGTCCACGTGGATTTTTGTGAAGTGCTTCCACAGTAGGTAAAATAAAACCAAGAACTTGCCCATAAAATGCATTTCTGCTTCCAACAGACAAAAAGAGAATGATGCTGCATCTACCAGGGAATAGGTCAAGAAGGATGGAGAGGCAATCAGTTCACCTTACTAAACAAATACAGTAGAGCAAGCTCAACGCTTCTCTTTAAGTTCACACTGTATTAACACTGTCCTCATGCGTGGGTGGTAGTGTTTCTTGGCATAGTTACTAGATCCATATAGGGGCAGTCGTTAAGCCAGAAAGGTGCAATAAAAAAGGAATGAAAAATAAATAAACCTGTCTTTACCATGTGAGTCCTGTTCATTTGACTTTGGGCTGCTTCTTGCTCTGCGCTCTGGTTTCTTGACGGCAGGAGCCCCGCCGCCGCTGCTTGCTCCGTTGTGGCTCTTGGCGTAACCGTTGTACACAGTGGTGCAGCCGCCTATGTGGCTTTTGTAGATGGATGAGGGAGGGCTATTGAGACGATTTTGCCGATCAATCTGCCTGTCTTTGAGTTTCTTGTGCTGCGGTTTGCTGTATTGATCTTCTCTGGTAATGTAGCTGGACATGCCGTATAGTGGTATGATTTCTGTAATGAAAGAATTCACCCACGTTACCTCAGAACAACAAAATCACTGTATTTAGTCAGAAAAAACACCCCAAATCCTTGACCATCAATGAGTGAAATGATCCCAGATTGTCCTGGAGATGGATTTTACAAACAACTTCCTTTTCTTAATAAAGCTTTCATAACTCTTTGGAGGTATTTTTAAACACAGCAATGATGGTGATAGTTTTTCCCCTCCTTTTCGGTTTTTGTTTCAGGACACAGATTCCAAGCAAAGATCCAGGGAGACTGATGTCTAAGAAAAAGCCTTCCTAAGTTCATAGCAATTTAGCATTTCCTTCCCCAGGGTCAACTGGTCAGAATAAACTGAGATGTCCTATCCTAGTTTCAAGCTGCTGTTGCTTATTACATGTAATTTCATTTCCCAGTATAAATAGACTTCACAATCATGTCAACTGTGCCTGCCTAAGGAGAGAAGTGCAGCATAAAGTGGGTAAAGAAAGCTGCCTAAAAAAGCTTGAGAAATATAATATGTATACTTCAGATGCACTTCATTAAATACAATCCTCACTTCCCCCCTCCAAGAATAACTCTGTGAAACCTAAGGCAGCTCAGCTTGCAGGAATCAGAACATTTTCTGCTTTTCTCTATAGTTCAATCATTTTGTACTTCACTTTGAGTCTGAAGCTTGAACAAATTCATGCACAAAACAGTTCTGCCACTGTTGGCAAAATAACAATTGATACTTGATACATTATTATTTCGTTCTGCATCCATTCAGAAGTTATTGTACAAACTTCTGAAGCAAACAAGCATCTTACCCAGCTGCTGAAGCCTTGTTTGTAAGACTGCCATGTACACTGCATCATTTTCCAAATTGTTTCAATTAGGCTGATTTTCTTTGCTATTTTAGTGCATCTTGGCCTTTATCTTCCCTTATGATCCTACAAGATCCTATTTCCATCCTCACAGCAAGTAGCTGCTTAAAAACAGCATGCTACAAATAAATGCAGTTTTTGTTTAAAGTGTAAACCACTGTTACAGCAAATGGGAAATGGTAGATTAATACTCACCAGTATTAATCTCTCAAATTAACTCAGTGTTACAGGCATAGGCCATTCCAGTAAGGCAACCAAGAATTAAAAAATATATCTATTTTTAGTTGAATTGACTTCTCAGTATCCCCCCCTAGGCTACAGAAATATTTAAATGCTAAGTAACTAGCAGCTGTATGTTCACTCTGCACACTACCATGTTTGCATACCAGACTTGGTCAAGCAACATGACACACTGGCCTCTTCCCTTTTAAGGGAAAAGTCCCTCCCCTACGTATCTGGTTGGCTATATAGTCCTGCTGGTTTCCTGAGCTGGTTTTCCTTTCCCTCCCCAGTATAACGGTAAGTGTCAGCTGTAAGGGTCCATTCCTCACTAGAAAATGAGGTCTGTTGGTCAACATAAACTTCAAGATAGAGCATCAAGAGGTAGCTTCTCTTTCTGCCTTCCCCCTCACACTTCAGCAGAACCTTGCTTCTGGTGATATGACAAAAACATATTCTTTAGAAAGGGTTTTAAGTTCAGGCAGCTCAGCAGTACCGTAAAGCCATGAATCCTGAACTGATTTCCATGTTAAACCTCTCAAGTAGCTTTGTGGATTACTTTTTTGGTTAACGCCCTCTTTCAGATTACACAAAGACTTATCTCCAGGGTGGCAGACACACAAGAGTGCATAGTTCAGGCAGAAATATACCCCTTTCACTCCTTTTCTTGCAATTATTTACTCACGGCCTGATTAGGGTTGCCATGCTACCTTTTGGTATTGAACAATGCTTTTCAGTGACTTACTGCACGGTCTCAACTCGAACAGCAAACAGAAAATGCCTGCTATTACTTGGAAAACCACTGCTGGGGAGCAGAAAGTGCACAGCAGCTAACAGGAAGCAGTATCCCCTGGAAATGGCTGCAGCAAGCCGTGCTTGATCCAGCCCACCATATCCATCCTCATTCCCCAGCCAGGACTGACACAGTTTGTCTCTTGGTTCTCTGTACAATGCTGCACTGTGATGCAGCAAGAGCAATGACTCAGGCCCTTACTTTGGAGCATGGAATGAGGCAATTTTGCACCACCATATTTACAATTTAAGTTAAAAAGGCTTTTGTTTGTGCAACCTAGTGTTGCAAGGTAGGATTGCCTTGTGTAACTGTACTTTGGATGGCTGCACTCCTCTGCTCTGGATGTGGAAGAAGGCAGCTCCATCTGTGTAGACAAACCCACTCTACAAGTTCTCCCCTTGATTTCCACTCTTCATTTCACTAGGCCTTAAAACTCGCTGATCACAGATGTGAAGCAGCGGTATCCTCCTTTCAGCTCACCTTGTTCTCCATATATTGTTGGGGGAAGATGATGCTGAGGGAAAAACTGTGGTGGCATGTCCCCAGGTCCAGTGACAGGAGGATAAAAAGCTGTATGAGAGTTGTGAATAAAATGGGGATGGTGCGTCAGGTACGGAGGTAAATGATGGGTTGGAGAGATGGCTGAAGGATAGCTTGGAGGGTAACACTCCGGAGACTGGGGGGTAACCACCACCCTCCGAACGCCGGTGTTGTCTTCTATCACCTGGAAGGGAAAGCAGGGAAAGCAGCGTGTTATGCAGCATCTGAACCAAACATGTTTTTGTAACAGCACTGCTCACAGCTCATTCTCCCATCAGAAAATGTCTAGTCCTTAAAGTTTATTCATAAACACATTTCTAAAATTAATATCAGCAGAAGCAATCGTAGTGGTGATGTGGCTTTCCTTGGAGACTCAGATAGCCACGCTAAGCACTGGGATGCTTACTGCCACTAGTGATAAGTATGTGGGTGAGACACAAAATAAATAACCTGTATTTAGGGAGCACAACAATTGCAAACAGAACACAAAGCACCAAAATAAGAGTACTCATCGAGGACAATCTTACATGCTGCCCATAAAATTTCCACCACCATCACCACCACTGATTTTGACTGGGCTCTGAACGCGTACAGAGTTAGTAACACTTGGGAATGAGCTGGCACTGCTCTTGTGGAGCAGCTGCGTGCGTGCACAGGCACATGTACTCTGCAGGAAGCCCTTGGAGAGACACAAGTTTACAAAATAATTGCTCTTTTCACAACAGGTATCTGCTCAAGACAAATCATAGGGCAGGTTTTTCCTGCTGCAGAGCTGGTCTATATATCCATTCAAATCAACTCTGGAATATGCATAACTAGGCCCCAAATGCAACAGTCAAAGCACGTAAAAACAGATGGAGGAAGGTAGAAATGGGCTTAGCTTGAAAAAAGTTCTTCAGCTTATAATTTTTCCAGAGCTATATTTCTGGAGAACAGTCAACCATCCCAATTTCAGTCCAGACTTAGGAGCCAAGCTTTTCTTGATGTTTATTCAAAAAACTTATGCCATTTCTGGAACTTAAAAAATACAACCCTGTCAGAACAATTCCTACCCCTCAGGTTCTGTACGTTGATGTGTTAAGGCAGAAAAACATGGAGGAACCAGAATTTAGTTTTATGTAACAAACCTGAACTGACTGATGACACAGATGAATAATATGTGGTGAATGTACTGTACTAGATAAGTGAACGTGCACCAAGGGCACCTGCTGTAAGATGGTGGCAATCAGCTGATTACCACCATTATTAGCTGGAGTTACCTAGACCCCCTTGCAGCACCAGCAGAAGAGACCCTGTTACAGATCCTCATGCTCATGTGACACCCATCACATCACAATGTCTTAGCCTAAACCACAAAGAACAAATGGTTTATGCTGATATATCCTGCAGTGAAGCAACAGCACAGGCACATGGCTGCTTCTGCTGACTCTGTTGCAGAGGGAGAAGCCCAGCAAGTGGTAATGCTCCTGCAAACACGAGTCAGGCCTCAGGCATCAGCTGAGCAAGTTACCACAGGGTAAAATTCAACTAGTATTTGCCGATTCGACTCCTTCTTAGGCCATGTGTGTCCTAAAGCTATGTGAATTTACACCTGTTTGCTGCAGGCTGCAACCAGACAGGCACAATTTCTGTGGACTGGCTGCCCTCCTACAGAGGAAAATTTTCTATAGAAGGTTCAGTCATTCAACTTGTAATTGGTATTTTACATTTGAAGAAAACATGTTGCTTGCTATGCTGAGTAACCAGAAGAGGAATTGTTTATCTTAATGTACTTCATCAGAACCTCTAAATTTAGAACTTCAGCTAGCAATTTCACCTTTGAAAGACTTGTCAGAATCCTTAAAAAGACATCTGAGCCTCAGAGATTGACTATCTTGTCATTGTAATGGCTGCGTTTTCAAGACTACTATCTCTGCTACTGGTTCTGCTCGGCCTCCACAGTATCTCTTACCCTGGCACTAGATCTCAAACCTGCACTCCAAAATCTGGAGGAAAAGAGGAAAATCCTTTTCCTTTTAGCACATATCTGAAAAACAGAACTACTTATTTACAACTGTGCACAGAAATGCTAGACTTGAGTCTCTTAGACTTGGATCATGATCTAAGTTAATTGAGACAGCAAATTGCTACATCCTGATGTGAAAAACTTTTCATTGTGGCTTTAACTAGTTATAGAATGGTGGAGGTTGGAAGAGACCTCTAGAGCTCATCCAGTCCAACCCCCTGCTAAAGAAGGTTCATCTTGATCAGGAGGTACAGGAACATGTCCAAGTGATTTTGGAAATCTCCAGAGAATGAGACTTCACACTCTCCCTGAGTAGCCTGTGCCAGGGCTCGCTCACCTCAAAGTTTTTCCTTGTGTTTAAGCAGAACTTTTTGTTGCAGTTTACATTCATTACCCCTAGTCCTGTAGCTGGACACTACAGAAAAATGTATCACTCCATCTTTCTTACATCCCCCCTTCAGGTACTTGTAAATGTTAATGAGACCCTCCATCAGCCTTCTTTTCTCCAGGCTGAACAGCCCCAGGTTCCACAGTCTTTCCTTATAAGGAAGATGCTCCAGTCCCCTGATCATCTTGGTGGCCTTGTGCTGGCCTCTCCAGCAGTTCTCTGTCCCTCTTGAGCTGAAGAGCCCAGAACTGGACACAGGACTCCAGATGAGGCCTCACCAGGACAGAATACAGAGAGAGAAGAACCTCCCTCAACCTGCCGCCCGCACTCTTCTCGATGCATCCCAGGCTGCTATTGGCCTTCTTGGCCATGAAGGCACATTGCTGATTCATGGTTAGTTTGCTGCCCACTGGAACTTCTATGTCTCTCTCTTTAAAGCTGCTCTCCAGCAACTCACCTGCAAGTCTGTACTGGTGCATGGGGTTGAAACTGGTCCTTACCAGTGTGATGGTGGTTTGACCCAGTTTCATCTGGTTCTGACTGGTTTTGGGTCAGAACCAGTCTTGTAGAGAGTTACCTTGCCAGTAAGTAGTTTATTTTAGAAATGGTGACTTAAAAAAGTCACCTCCAAGGCGTGGCACTATGCTTGGTCTTATTCACCCAGTACCTTAACAGGAAACTCCTACAGCTTCAAATATTATATATAGAAATACATAAAAAAGGGGAGAGCTCAGAAAACACAAGTACCATTAAGATGAATCTACTGTCTGTTCAGAGGGATGGTCAACAGTACAGAATATCATTAAATATCACTAAGAACACATCACTTGCTATCCTACTAAGCCTCAATGACAACTTCAGTCTTCCAGTCTTATCTATGCATCAAGACCAGATGACATCTGTATTTTGTGCTCCAGTGAAAGATGTGTATGTTGAAGAACAGATTTAGACAGAGAGCTTGCACCCTGTAGCAGCACATAATGTAAACCATATTTTAAATTATTAGGATTCCTCCTCCTGAACAGTCTTCTAGAGAACAGGAAAGAAAGCTCAGAGTCCTGTCAAAAACCTTCTTGATTAAGTTATCCTGCTAGATGACACTTTAAAATACCAGTAGTAACATGAGGAAAGCCAGACACAAGAGGTCAGAATACTTCAGTTGAAAGAAACCTACAATGCTCATCTAGTGCAACTCAAAGGATAAGTCAGCCTTCCAAGTGCCTTTTGTTAAAAAGCTATGAGATTAATATCTTTCGCTTCTTTCCTCCCTCCTTCTTTACCCTACAGGGCATTTTTCTCCCTAAATTAGGAATTACAGATACATATGTAAATTTATGAAGCTGTACATACAATAATATGTTAAATACGTTATTTTGTCCTTAACAGATCGTGAAACTGGGAATTTAATTTATTACATGCATTGTATAGCTATATAAACAGCACAGGTTAAGAGTGTAGAAGTCTCAGTTTTGCAGTTAGTAAATTGTAGTAATGTCTTTCTGGGAGACAACACACAGTTCCTCAAAGACAGAGCAAATTCGTTTTGATCCACTAATGTAAATAACATCACTTAGCAGAAAGGTTGGAGTTTGCTATTTTAACAAGAAATCTGCAATTCTTCCTTCTTCCTGTCTTCAAACCATTTGTCACCAACATTATAAACCATCTCTACTTCGGTGCCAAGAAGCAATGAAACCCTGATCCCTGTTGAGGTCTCTAGATGCGACTGGAATATTGAAAGCAATTGCTATTACTAACTTTAGCAGTTCATATTTACAGAAAACAAATAACCTTTGGTCATCTGGCACCTAGAAGCTGAAGTTCCATCATTTTGTGTTTTTCAAACAGTTACCAGGTAAATTGTCTGGCTGTTATTTTCTGTGCTTGCTGGTGGAAATGGCACCCTGCCTCAATAACAGTATTATTATAGCAGAGTTCTGTGTGGGTTTTTCCACATTTTGACCTAAATTGCCAAGTGAGGTAGGTAGGTAGATGATCTTTCAGGAGAACGTGGATAAAGATTACTCATACACAATACAATTACCTCCCCCATCAGCTGGCACACTTTGAGAGTACAATTTTAAATGTTATTTGGTTTACATTGAAAACACCACTGCAGCAATGAAAACTCAGCCTAACTAGAGATAATTTATGTATTCAAAATACATCATTACACCACGTTCTCTCATTTTTTCTCCACTGAAATTTAATACTACAATCCCGGGAAAAAGAAAGGCACGTTAATTTCGTAGAGGTAAACTGCATCTATGTTTTGGGAGTCCCAGTTAAAGGGATCGCTCTCATTCTGTACCACACATTTACTGAATGAGTATGATATGGTCCCATGCAATTCATTTCAATTTGCTTTAAAAAAATTAATTCTTATTTCACTTAAATTTAGTGTGCTGGATTCATCAAGGACATTTGGAGCACAGCCACCGAGTGGACCACAACCAATACACTTTGGGAATTTCGTAAGCTAATTTGAACCTTCATTCATAAATCAATCTGCACCAGAAAAGAGTACAGAATGAACTCATCCACGAGGAACTTGGATGTCAACATTTTATTTATTCACTTAATTTCTTAACGATGCCAATCCAAGTTCATGCCAGCCCTGGCAAGTCTGCATCACTATCTTGGCCATCTATCACATGCAAACACTAGTACTACATTTGTACCTTCAACCGGGAAAATAGACAGATGAACATCCATAATGCTGGCAAGAATGTTGGGACATTTTAAATCTAGAATGATACAGATCTTCAGGGCCAATGCTCATGACCTTGAAAGGATCATCACTTCATGGCTTGCTCCATATGGATCGGACTGCTCCACCGTCTTCACAACAGTTCAAAGAGGAATCTTTCTTCCAGTACCTGGGCACCTCCTCCCATTTCTCCATTCACCTTGGTGACTGTAGATATGTTTTCACATCCTGACTCCCTGTTGCTGCTACAGTTTAGCAACTGCACAGCAGTTTCTTCTCCTTCTCAAGTATGTTGTTCACAGAAGCATTACCTCAGTCACTAATGGGCCAGGCCTTGGTCAGCTGTGGGCCCATCTTAGAACGGACTGGCATTAGCCCTGTCAGCTACAGGAGAAGCTTCTGGAAACTCTTTGTTTAAAGAAGTCACCTCTGTAGCCCCCTGTTACCAAATCTGGCCCAGACAAAACCACTACGAGAGCTCTAGGGAAGATCATCCTATTAAAGGATGACTTGGAGTCTACAAAACACACAGAGCAGTTCTGTGTGCATTAATTTTTAATCTCCTGCTAGTCAAATATGGTTTTGGAGAACACCTCTCTTAGAGGATCCACCCAAGACCAAAATCCTGATTCCCAAGGATGTGATGGATTTTCTGCGCTTTAAATGTCATGTAAAGACTTTTCTCTTCCTAGAAGTTATGCTTCACTTGTTTTCAAATGCTATGTGCTCAATGCAACAATGCTGAACCCAAAGACCATAGTATAAGTTCCATAATACAAATTATGACCCCAACATCACCTCCTGACAAAAGGAGTATTACCAGTCTTACTAGCACTATGTATACTTGATGCTCCAACCAGTAAATTAGTCCTTTAGCCTTAAAATATCTGTGGCAGAGACCACATATTAACAACCTTGTAAATAAAATCAAAAGTGGAATTTCATGCCAATTTTTTATATCCCACTACAGATGAGTAATTCCTCAAACTCCAGTAGAATTGCTCCAGATTTATTTCAGAGAGAAGAGTCCTCAGCCAAGAGCCCTAAGCAAACAAGTTCACAATTGTGCTTTTTGATGTTTCTGTTTTCTTAGTTCTCATTAGAACACCCCAAATCTTCCTTCTTTCCTCCCAAACATACACTGTGAAAAGCAGAAACAACCACCCATGAGGCTGTCCCCAAATTTAACAACTTAGTATGCAAATCATATTCTTTAATCTTCAGATTTATGCTGACACCAGGGAGCTAGAGTGCTGTGGGAGCCAGAAGGCAGCATCGGGCCACAGACCCTGATGGCAAGAAGCCTTCAGTGGACATCCCAGTGGATGGGATCCCAGCCAGTCTCGCTGGACTCGTGCAGAAGGGAAGCAGCTCTGTCTGCACCTCAGACCTGGAAAGGGCATTAACAGCTTGTGCCCAGCTCCTGAGAAGTCATAAGAGCTGCTCCTTCAACAGTTAAAGCCAAACCTGTTGACGATGCATGCATTTATTACAGATTACCACACCACCTTCCACAAACAACTTTTACAGTAGCAATATTGTCCACTGAGAGACAGCAGGAAACTTTTCCCTCTCTTTCATATTTAACTAACCCTTAGCCAACAAGCAATTGCAGAGACATGAACTCTCATCTGATAGTTCATATCTGAGGTGCAAAGGTTTGTCTACTAAAAAGAAATTGAAAATAACTGGATATACAGAAGCTGAGAGGTATAAACATTTTAATACTAATAAGGTGTTAAAAGTATTTCACAAAAAGACTAAATCATTACAACTGCCTCTGCATGATATATGAATCAGCTCTTTACATCAGGTGAGCCCAGGAGGAGTATTAAACAGCACTGAAAATGCTGTCGCAAAGTGCACCCCAGCCACCCACCTTGGGATACTTGAGGAGCAGGAGGAAGCTGGACCACCCTGACATCCTGCGTGCTCTCTCTCCTAGGCTGGCTCACAATGTCCCCTGTACTTGAAGCATGTTCTCACTCTGTTCAGAAGTTAAAATACCACAGAGTGATTGTAGTATTTTGTGGCATTTAAGTATGACGCCATCCACGAGTTTTCAGAATTATACATGCTCACATGTTTCCTGGGGAGGGGAAAGAACTCCAGGATACCATCTATTTTCTGCTTAAAAAGACACTAAAATATATGTCTCTGAAGTTCTTATGCTATTCATTAAGGATATTTGAAATACGTTGTATATTTTTAATTCATCGTTCAGCACAGTTCAGGTCTCAAAGTGGTGAAATGATTGGATTTATTGCATTGTTCACAGCTATTCTGCCTCGCATCAGCTTTTATTCTTTTTTTTCTTCCTTACTTCAGAGTCTAAGCTTTGCAGAAGATGGAAGGAACATAAATCACCTGGCAATCCAAAGTGGCTATTTACATAGCAGTAACTGCAGTAACTGTTCAAGAGTTCCAAACCTAACAGCTTTGTGAAACGTTTTTTCCCATAAATAGTTAATTAAAATCACATTTATTTCTTGAAAACAAACCAAAACTCTCAGTTCTTGATATGCTGCTGCAGGATTTATGCTGGGAAGATACTGAGTATCAACAGCACATTTTACAGCGACAGCGGCTCCCTCTCTCACATTCACCATTATCACACTCCTTTGGACTGTCACCTTAGAACTTAAGGCATCACCTAGCAACATGGACTTCTCTCCCTCTCACTAAGGGAGAGAAATTTCACATATAGGCTCAATCTATATGCACAGCTTTTGCTAGTGTGAAAAAACCACCTGGTATAAACACCAGTGTGTGAGGGGCACATGCACACACCCTTGTGCAAACGTGTGTACTTTCAGTAGAGAGGAGGAGTATGAAAAGGTGCATTGTCATTGTTGTTAATATTTTTAAATTAAACTTCAACCAAGTAAATTATTCTACATGGATCGATGCTATTGCTTTTATGTACATTTTACTTCTTCAAGAAGCATACCTGTGAGATATAACCGGGAGGCACATGAATAGGGGGAATAGATCCATTAGGTGACATCATGGGAACCTCTGCTGGTCCTAAAAGAGAGAGAGAAATAAGATATTAGTTTTTTCAGTTTAAAAAAAAATGCATAATTGCTCAGTAAAGGCTAAAAATAGCTTCTTTTTGAAGACTGCAATAACAAAATGAGCAGTTCTACTAATTTCTGGTATATGGAAAATGCCTTGTGCCATCATTCTGAGAATAAGATCATTGTTCAATGACTTTACCATATATTCCGCTGAAGTAATATTTTCATCATAAAATAGCTAAAACATAGACTTTATATTACCCACTGATCAACTTATACAGCATTAAGCAGTAACACAATATGTCCTTTAGCAGCCCACAATTCCTATATTGAAATCTGGTTAACTTATTCTTCTCAAAGGCATGGGAGCAGAGAACAAAGCAGAAACTGTGCAGGCTGGAATTAGGCAGCTCCCAAGGAAAGCGTCCAATTGTAGCAAAAAAAAAAAAATCACATATGTGAAAAACTATCTATCTATTTAAGAATGCACAAAGACCAAATTCATTATCTCAGCTATTCAGACTAACCTTGGAATGTGGTTATACAAGCAAGAAGCTTAGGGTTTCCACTCTGAAATCCAGCCCTGAACATGCAAGTTCCATTTTGAGGCACCGAGTACAAGTATAACAAAGCAAGTGCCATAACCATTTGACTTTTGCCAACACAGCCTCACTAACTAACTGAAAGAAAACATCTACATAAAATGGAAATGGGTTGCTCGGTTCCTCATTGATTCTGCCATTAAAACTGAGAACACCTCAGAAAGCAGTCAATAAAATTGAACCCCCAAACATTGGACAGATGTTTGCAATAACAGTTTGCTGATCTGAAGAAGAAAAAACCATTTCATTACTTCCTTACTACGTATTAAAATGTCCACACTGACCTATTAGTTACACCATTTGCCATGGGCTAAGAAGATAGTCATGGTCAAACTCTTGAGAAGAGCTCGGAGAGAACTCTGTTCCTTGTTATTGCAAACTGAAATTCAGCTTTGACTAACAATACAAAGAGATAACTTCATAAACCTTCTCTGATGGAAGTGGCATCTAACATCTCCAAACCAGATCATGCTCCAGGTGCAATGGCCTTTAGGAGTGACTGCTTCTAAAGTCCAGACAAATCTAATTAAATCCTTCACAAAGTGAGCCACAGGCTGTTGTCTGGTATCAACAAAAACAGTCCACATTAAATTATCAAAAAGTCATTCCCTATCCATCTACATTTTTATTCTCCTCAGGATGCTTATTGTGCAATCAGCAGGATTTCCCAGGCTCTAAAAGTCCAAGTTACACTCAGGAATCCATCCGAGTTATTTATACCTCCCCTGATCTTGATTAGTTTTCTCTAACTAGTTATTTTGAGCCCAATCAGCAGATACAGCTTTTACAAGTCTCACCTATATATGAAATACGCTAATTTCTCATCAAGTGTATTAAGTACATGAAAACTCCAAAGTTAAAGTTATTACTTTATTATTACTACTTCTTATTTAGCCCATAGAGGTCTCTGTCTTCCTCAGTCCTTATTCTATAGTCCTTTCAACAGTATTTTTCTCTCTTGACAGTCAATAATTTTACCATGAATGGACCAAAAAATCAGCATGAGTAGTAACCAATCACAGCAAGGGAGAGTGGCCATCTGAATGGCCCTATTTAAACCCATCAGACACTTTAAGTGACAACTGGTTCAGACGGAACTTCACAGAAATATTTTTTAATGTGTTTTCCCTATAAAAATAATCTCTGCAAATGTGTTTTCAGTAATATGCATTTTTCTTTCTCTCTGAATCTACTTTGGTCTAGATACACTAGCAAGTTGTACTCCACACTGTATTGGACAGTGTACCTATACATAATGGCCGACACCAGTAAACATACAATGACACTTTTCTGAGGGATTCAATCCACACTGGATTACCACCTTCAGCTTTTGAGGACAGAACACAGCCCAATATTAGGTAAAATGGATACTTAACATTGTTACACGACTCATACCTTGGCAGTGATTTCTCAGATTTGAGAAACTGCAAGCAAAAAGTTGTTATAATATTAAATGGTGAGTTCAGAATTTAAATGACCAGTAATTAAAATGTTAGACAGAAACACTGCCTCAAGAGCAAAGTTTGAAAGTTTAACCTGCCTCAGTTCCTCACCAAAATGCTATCTACTTACAGTTGCATTAGCCCTAGCCAATCTCTCTCAAAAATAGGTACTCTGACTTGGAAATATATTTAAAATTGGAACAGTTTTGGCTTTCCTATACAGACCAGATAGTCTCTACACACAAATTAAAAACACTTCACTCAGCATGCCTCATAGCTGTCTTCTAAACTTTGTGCCAATTGCTCATATGGAGTAGCGATCTACTTGCAGGAAGAAATCAAACTCCCACACCAATGCTGTTGACTGCAACACTTCCATTCCAATAAAAAAAAAAGGAGTAGAGAAAAAAATATTGTGTTTTATCATTGAAATGTGCACCACGCAAGATGATTCGTAACCTTGTATATGACCCACAAACTGTTAAAGTCATTTGGATAACAGGTTTAAAAGAATGACAGCCTAGTGATTTGCAGTTAGATTTTGTTTCCAGCACTTTGATTTCAATGCTAGCCAAATGACTTTAGCATACATTATTTCATCTCTCTCCATCAAAAGTACCAAAACAACTTCAAATGTGTCTTGGTTTAGGCCTATCCAGGAACAAAGGACCACTATCAGGCACTTGTTCACTCCTCTCTCTCCCAATAAGAAGGGAAAAAGTGCCTTAGGAAACCCTAAAGACAGGGAGGACTCACTCGCTGCTTATGGGCCCAGGCAAAAGAGACAAGACTACTCAACTTGGGGAAGATAACAAAAATTCATTTAACCCACCATCAACCAAAACCATAAAAACGAAAATCATAACAAACAGAAAACAGAGTGACACGATGATGAAGAGCACAACTAGTTCTTTCAAACCGCCGCCTTCTCCCCACCTCTTCCCGCTTCCTGGGTTCAGAGCCCTGATCTCAGTGTTATTACCTCCTCCCCACGTGAACGGCACAGAGGGGGGCAGGGAGTGAGGGTTTCAGTCTTTTCCCAGTGGCTTCTGCCACTTTGTCTCACCTCAGGACAGACTCACTCCTCCATTTTCCTGCTCCCCTGTGGGTTCCCTCACATGCCCGGCAGCCCTGCACAGGTCGCTGCGACACGTGTTCATCCTGAGGGCTGCAGCTCCTCTCTGCCTCCTTTTAACACGGATGCTGTCCACTGAAATAAGCTCATTTTAATACTTTTCAAATCTGTTAAAACACTGAGGTTGTCTCCTGAGTCCACAGTGAAACTGAGCCACAAAAGGTCTGGCCACCTCTGCTGACAGAGTAAGAGGCCAAATTCCAAGCTGAGCTCTGACACTGTAAATACAGTACACCTCCACCAGCTTCTGAAGGGCTGCCCCAAAATGCTGGGCTAGCTCCATCCAAAATGCAGATGTGAAGCAAACTGAAGTGAAAAGAAAAAGAGGAGCCAATAGGCTGAAGGCACAAGCATCTCTCAGCCAGGCAAGTAACAGGGCTCATTTGTCCCTAACTGCAAGAGCACAAAGGTTTCGTATTTCTAACATGTTAATAATTAAGGGACAGTCCAAGAAGCAACTCAACCTCAGATTGTGGTAGAGATAATAAACAGCTTGCCACCTCAGTAAGAGCCTGTCCTCCTCTTCCATGCCACTTGCTCTCTCTCTTGTGCTGCTCTCACTCCTCTGATGGCATGAAAGCTCATTATTTAAACCACTTTAGATGACCAAAAAGGTTTTGCAAGTCTATTGTCTTTTACAAAAACACCTGTACACACAGTCTAACAAAAATGACGTTTATTTTAGTCCTTTTTGTATAATGGTTTACTGTGTGAAACTGCAGATCAAAGCAAGCCTCTCTCTCCCATCTCTGTCTGCCACTTGCCCTCCCAAGAAGATGTTTCTGTCACAGGCGGACTGACAGTTCTTTTGGGAATCTTAGGAATCATGTCATGATGTACTTGAGAAACTTCTGTCCCAAGGTTTTCAAGGCTAATTATATCCTTGGTTGCAGCCTATAATGCTTTCAAGATTCTTGTATAAAACCAGTTTGGAATAAGTATGCTTTTTTCTTGTTCTCGAGTGACCTTTATAGATGCAGCAAAGCCCATTTTAGTTTAATTAGGATTTTTTCCCTAAAATTATCGAAGTCAAAATCTGGCATTTCAGTTCCCCCAGCTACAGCAATGCATCTTGAAGTTCAAGAATTTCTCAAGCCTGTTTCTATCAAACACATACCAACTCACTGTTCTGCATCACAATACCTGTATTAGCAGGGAAACTGTGACGTTTAGTGATTTGGGCACTTGTACTTAGAAATTTAACAATCTTGTACATCTTAGTAGCTTGTAGAATAGTTTATTGTTAAGTAGAAAATTAAATCCAGACAGGTAAATGCACTATAAAGTTTAACAGTAAGAAGTAATCCATGAAAAAAATATTAAGCCTGCCTCTGATTCAGAACAAAACTAGTATCCCATCTTCTATTAGATAAGGTGCTTCTCTGAAAGTAAATCTATGGAGCAAGAGGTGTGACTGAACAAAAACGAAAGATAATTGAAGAGCAAATGGGCCTGCTTTACTAAAACAAATGACCTAGGACTTGCTGACCTTGGCCAGGACCCAGGGTTTGCATTTTCACATGGATGAGCAGCTGTTCCGGAACAATTTCCTCAATAAGCACAAACAGGCCCCCTGTCACTGTCAGGCATATGTGTCTTCTCCCTCCACTTGGTTATTCTCAAATCAGCTTACAGACCAAACAAGGTGATGACAAAGAAAGCAAAAAAAGTAAAAAAAAACAACCCTGGATCCTTCCATTCATCATCTTTCCTTTGCAGCAAAGGTGGGGTAAATGTTTTTCCCAGCCTTTCGGCCACAGCCTAAAACTGCTTGTTAGCACAAGCTAACACAAAATGTGAGATGTTTTTATTAAAACCTTAAAAATAGGAGCATTCACGTGTAAATATCACAATTTGGAGGTGCAACCTCTCCTAGACATGAGCTAATTCAGATGCTACCTTAACTTTGCTCACATACAGTAGAAGGCAGAGGGAGAGTCAACTCCTAGGTGTCTACTTAAGTTATGAGGGACCAAGGGTCTTAAATTAGCTGATCAAGATTCAAATGCTTTGTCCTTACATGAGTATAAATTTGTAGGTTAAAGCAACTCTACACTAGAGCAGCTTTTACAGCATTATGTGCTTGAGGGGACAAAATGACAGGTTTAAAAATACCTTTGGAGAGTTCTGAAATGTCAGAAAAAATCCTACCTATGCTGCACTGATCTGTTTATCTGCTTGAGGGCTCTACAGAGCCATGAGGGTAAAAGGCTCATCAGAGGGACCCAGACAGTCTGGATCGATGGGCTGAGGCCAACTGTATGAGGTTTAACAAGGTCAAGTGCCAGGTCCTGCAGCTGGGTCACAACAACCCCATGCTCCCTTTGGGGATGAGTGGTTGCAGAGCTGCCCAGAGGAAAAGGACCTGGAAGTGTTGGTTAACTGTCAGTTGAATACAAGCCAGCAGCATGCCCAGGTGGCCAAAATCACCAATGGCATCTTGGCCTATATCAGAAACAGTGTGGCCAGCAGGACCAGGGCAGTCATTGTCCCCCTGTACTCGGTGCTGGTGAGGCTGCACCTCGAGTGCTGTGATCAGTTCTGGGCCCCTCACTACAAGAAGGACACTGAGGGGCCAAAGCGTGTCCAGAGACAGGCAATGAAGCTGATGAAGGGTGTGGAGCACAAGTCTGATGAGAAGCAGATAAGGGACCTGGAGTGGTTTAGCCAGGAGGAAAGAAGGCTGAGGGGAGACATGAGCACTCTCTACAACCAATTACCCAAAAGCAAGTTGTAGTGAGGTGAGGATCAGTCTCTTCTCCTAAGTTACAAGCAACAAGACAAGCAAAAAAGGTCTAAAGTTGTGCCAGGGAAGGTTTAGATTGAATATTAGGGAAAATTTCTTCACTGAAAGGTTGTCAGGCATTGGAATACACTGCCCAGGGAAGCGGTTGAATCACCATCCCTGGAGATACTTCAAAGACATGCAGATGTGGCACTGATGGACATGGTTTAGTAGTGAACATGAGTTCAAGGTTGGATTCTATCATCTTAAAGTTTTCTCCAACCTAATGATTCTGTGATCAACATATCATAGGTTGAGTGGTAAAAGGTGAAAAAATAACCTTATCAATACAGCTAATCAAGGCATAGATCAACAAAAGCACCTACTGCTTGGCCATGCCTATGGGACCAGCTCATGCCTGATGAGAGCCACAGACAGAAAGCTTTATACTCATTATCCATACATATTCATCTGTTTTTTAAGATCACCTCATATGCACAGAAGGATATGAATGAAAGGATGCCTGCCACACTCTAATTCATATTGTTCAACATGTTTCTTTTCTGTTCAGATCACATGTAGTATGTTTCTTGTTAAGTACAAATGTAGTATGAAATAATCTCCTCACCTTAAAAGTGTAATATAGAAACATCACCAAGCCTTCATGTTCAACAGAAATGGCTCCATGAATTTCAAATGATCTCAGATCCCGCATCAAGTGACTACTTACATGCAAATAAAACATCCCCTCCCAAAAAAATCAGCCTAAAGTCTCCTGCAGCTGCTTAACCACTGAACAGTTACCTCAATCCATACATGCAAACACACTGTTTGAAAGTGGAGGTTAAGCTTCAGTGACCACTTTATGCTTTTTCACTATCCTTTCTAAATCCTGCAGGTACACTAGGAGAGGTAACAAATTACAAGTCCTTTACAAGTCCCCAGATTATTAGTAAACTAATTGTTTACTGTAAATATAATTTAAAATGAAATGTAAAAATAATAAAGGTAAAAAAATAGTGTCTCAGTTTCAGTGCATTGTCATTGCTAAGAATAAACTGCAAGTCATGTTCACTTGATTGAAATGTTCAGTACTTGGACCTTACAGCCACAGGCCCTACAATAATAACCAGTCTAGAGTCTAGGTTTGACTGATGTCTTCAACATGTGCAGACAAACTCATTCAACCAAACATCAAACAAAAACACTCAGAAATTTGTGCCAAATGCATCAAGCAGACAGCTCCTGGAACATCTTTCTGGCTTATTTACATGACAGCACCTTTGCTGTTTACACTAGAGACTCCTGAAAACAGTTGACTTTACCTGTGTTTGCTACTTGACCTGCAGCACACCACAGGAGGCTCAAGTACATTTAACTTGGATTTAAAAGACAGCACTCTGCCCTTCAACCTAAGAACCAAGAGATTGCTGCTCACAAATATGCTGTTTTGCAATGTGTCTCCCAGATGTTGCATTCTGGTTTGGGGCATATTCTAGAAATACTACAGTAATCCATAAAAACAGGAAATTAACTAAAATATATCAGTTGCACTGAACATGGCCTGTCCAAAGCTATCACAATACAAGCTGCAACGCAGCAGTAGCGTTGCATCTGAACCCAAAGAGGAAGTTAGGTTTAATGCTGGTTCTTATCCCCCACAGAACTATGAATTACTCAGCTTTCAAACACCAAATGTTTGATGATTCAAACATTAGATGCACTGCATTTTGAGACACTCAGCCTGAGAGTGAAAAGGATTATCCACTCCTTACCTGCAAGACCTCACGTGCTTATCCTGCACCTTGGGTTTGGTGTTCATCACACTTGACTAATTAAATAAGTCGAAGGGAGTTTGAATGAGGTCAATACGCTGTTTCAATAGCCTGGCACACTGTCCCCTTCTGCATCAACAGCTTCTCCTCCTGCCGTGGGGCTCAAAGGGGATGGCAAGCACCTGAGGACAAGTACCTGCTCCCACATTGTAGGACTCATCTATGCCAGCAACAGAGCACAAGTAACTGCAATATGCAGCAGTGATGATTCATCTGAGATGTTACAAGGAACTTGGACAGTATCAAGCTCACTGAATCCTTCAAAAAATTTTAGACACACATATTTGTTCAGCCACAGAGAATGGAGACAGATAAGATAGATTCTTCTGGTTTCTTGCTGTAGTTCTACACCCCAGGTGGGTTCTATTTCCTTTTTGAACTAGGCACATATTATTTTAGAGATTCAATTTACAGGCAGTCAATTTCACGTTTTTGAGTGGAACATTTTCCTGTTGTTGTTTTCAATAGAAATTGAGTATTTTCTTGCCCTAATCTGAACAAACAAGTTGGATTCTTTTACTAAAATAAACCTTTTCTGATGGTTGGCTCATCAGCCACTACTGCAAAAACACTTGCAAAGAGTATGTTGCAATACTTCAAGCATTGAAAATAAGCATACTCCCATGGCAATTCACCAGATGGGCTACAGATTGTAAATCATAGATGTCTAGACTAAAACACAAGAGACAAACATCTGTCTAAAATCAGTTGACTTGAATGGCAAATACTGTTAAATAAATTAGGACTACTTTGGAAAGAAAGAGAGCCACCAACTACATTGAAAACATCTGAAATTAATCCATTAGCACACAAGCCACAACACAATAACCTGAGAGACATTAATTTTGTGATGAATATTAGACCAAGACGACACCCTGACATCTGAAGCAGGAGCACAAAAGCATTTCTATGACACAGCAGCACATTACCCCACACAAGGACTCACGAATCCATCCCCAGAACATCTGGCTGGAATGGAGTTGTTTTTCTCCCTGCTTCATAAGTGAAACTGTGGGACAAAAGAAATGAAATGCCTGATGCAGGGTCACACAGGAAGCTTGTGGGAACGTAACTGGACATAAACCCAGAACAGAATGTAGGTCATAAGATAATAATTAAGCCTGCATAAATCTTCAGACTGTTAAAGAACAGTAGACCATCACATAGAAAAATACTCCTTTTTAAAAAAAAGTCCTCCTCATATCTACTAACTTTTTTTTCCTTTGCATAATCCTTTTACAATAGAAATATACCAGAAAATCCATGGATGAGCAGAGAGAACATCACTCCCAAGGGAGGTGAGACAGAAGAGATGTTGCACAGAGAACTGCAGGCTGTCCATTGCAGGAGGCCCCAGAAGACACAAGGAGACCATAAAATTGAATGCAGAAATGGGAGAAACTCATCAAATAACTATTGCCAACCCATGAAAATGATGGGAAGTCTCTGTCAGCATCAAGTTTCATTCTAGAATCAAAAAACTTCACATAACCTTTTATACTGCTAAAGCTTTAAACAGCAATAGAAGGATTAGCATCCTCCAGCTGAGCTTCCCACCCGACCTATGTAAACATTGCACTAACTTTGGTCCAGACCTCAGTTTTAGGGGAAAAATAGATGTTATGAAATGAGAATTACTTCATTTTTGCACCAGTTATTAACAGCTTTATCAACTACTTACCATGTGACACTATTTGCCTGATATCAATAGAGTTTGTTTATTTGCAGAAATGCAAACAAACCAGAACTTCCATCCTTCAGATGTTCTACTACAGACATCATTTTGCCTTTGCAATTTTGGGACAGCTGTTTAATGCAATCTAGTGATAGAAATGCTTTTTGGTGAGCACGTGTGCACATCTTAGCTTTCTGGCACATTTACAAAATAGCATTCACTTGCAAAGTTGTGTTCCCTGCAACAGGTTTATACAAATGCTAAACAATCAGCTTTGAGCACAAATTCCATCAAAGGTAGCGATAATTATACAACATTAGTTTTTGCAGCAGCAAAAGAAAATACTCCAATTATTCATAACATAATTATTGCATTCCCATGGCAACACCAGAAGGACTGTACAATTAGCAACAGACCCAAAACCTAGCCAACAATAAAGTTACACAGTATGTTCTCTTCCACCTGCCCCAAATGAGGCAGCAATTAGGTGATGGTTATTCTTTACCCGTCCACCCACAGCGAGAAACATCATGCAGCCAGCAAAAACTACAGCAAACTTTCAGTCCTACCACCCACCTAGCACTAACACCAGTCAGAGCCACCAGTCATCATCATCAGAATGCTGATGAGTTTTGTTCACGGCATGTTTGGATCCTGGACTTCAGTGAATCATCTAAAGTTCTCTATTTGAATGTGCTCATCAGAAAAATAGCAATTAACATCCACTTGCCACAAACAAGCACTCCATCATGTGGGGGTGGGGAGGGAAGAGGAGTCATGAACACCATTGGTAGCCTTGTATGCACCAGGCTATTTTGTGAGCCTGTGGTAAATTGCCACCTCTCTGCTGGGTTCTTTCTAGCAACCTTTTATGAAAGCCCCCACCTGTCCCTCTCAACTTTGCCCTATCTCCCTCTCATTTCTCCTTACAAAACCTATTTTCCAGGCTTTTCTCCTAGCTCCCTTTTATAGACACTCAGTTCTTGACGTTGCTCTTTTCTGAACCTCTTGCAGTCACACCAAACAAAAACTGAGATGCTTGAATCCCACCACAGAGCCACCTGAAGCCCAGCGAGGCATAAAAAGCCACTTACATAGCCTTTGGTTCCTTCTCACCTCTTCTACTCCAGCAGACTCTTCTGTAGGTCTCAATTACATAGTGGCTGCACAGCAAAGGCTTTTTCAAAGCCTGCTTTCATTTATAAACACTAAAAGTAAGGAGGAAGGCTGTGACTCACCAGGTTGTTCAAAGGGCCCCATCATCCTCTCCTCATTTTTACTTCTTGTATTTCTAAGCTGAGCCACTGCAAGGGGCACATTAGTGGAGTTGTGCTTCAAAACATCCCTCTTGGGTAACGACAGAATTACATCCTTCAAAATATAAACCATCCATTCTTATTTTCCTGTGTCCCCGGATAAATAATCCCATCATCACACTGCGTGACATAGCAGGGAGAATTACTCTTCTCTTTCTATATGAATTAACTGCTGATGAGGAACAAGTATTGCATAAGTAACTAAATTGTTCTAATTATTAAAATAACACTTCTAATTTAGAAAGAATGGATCTAGTATAGTTTATCCATAGCACAACTGAAATATTCTGATTTTTCAAGTGCAAGAAATGGAGGTTCTTGGTGGCTATAGCAATTGTGAAGTAAGTCTACTACCCAAAACATTCACCATACAGTTTGATAGAGATTAAAGAAACCCCGTCCACTAGGGACTAAGCATTTTAACTGCCCATCATTCTTCAGGTATTTATTGCTGAGGAGTCTTTAGGGGAACAACATACAGCTTGGTATAACACAGAGATTATTAAAAAGTTCTGAAATGTATAAGTAAAGAAGTTATCCTTTCAGTGGTTCCCAGGTCTCCGGCACGTCTGTCTCAGCAGAGAAAAGCTCTGTCTTGCAGGACAGCGGGCTGGTGAGGCTCCCTCTGTTCAGGAGGCTTCATGGGTGCAGTTGCCTTGGAATAATCCCATTGCTGAGGCCCTTCCCAGGCTAAGGAGGTTCCCAGAGGGATTACCCTGGCACAACAGAGCCCACCATGACAACTCCACTCGCAGGGTCTGGAATTCGCAGAAGGCGAGTGGGGTGCAGGGAGAAGGAATTTAGTCACTTTGCCATGATTCGAGGAACGTTCTTCATTTCCTTTTAACAACCTTAGGTTGAAAAACTACCATCAGAACCCACTCCCCATCCTTTCAGCTGCTCCAAACCAAGCTGCTACTGAGGTCAACTGCATCTTTGTTCTTTCTAAACCATTTTCATGACACCATAGGTTGGACAGCACTGCTGACAACGGCAGTGATGGTGAAGGGACAGATATAACTGGAGACAGTGCTGCTGCACATCCAACAGCATTTGCCTAACGATAAGCAAAAACAAATCAGTGGGTCACATGAATTTGTGCATTAGCCCTCTCAGCACACAATGAGGAAAAAAAAACCCAGAAAAACAAAACCAATTTGTCCTGGTGACTCAGAATCTCCACTGCTTGAATAAAGCCCTGCTTCTGTAGCAGTGCATCACTCTGGCTTCAGATCTATTCTCGTGGGTCTCAGGCTCGTGACTCAACCATTTTCTCTTGTATTTGCTCATGCAGTTACCCATCAAGAAGTTACTGAAATCTCCTTGCATCACAGAGTCTGGCTAAAAAGCAGATAATCTAGAGAAAGTAATATCACTGGAGAACATCACGAAAATGAATGTTGTGATTTGTCCTTGGAAATCTACAGAAATTACAACTCATCAATCTTTCTGGTTAAAGACTATGTTGTTTATCACTAGCCCTTCTAGAACTAAGACTGTAATGATGTTCAGCAACTGTTTTGGAATTATCAGAAAACAAGCATCCTGGCAAAACACGTCTCATGGACTAGGCTACTTTATTGCCTAGGAGTGTTTAACAGGTTAACTTCATGATGTTAAACTCAGAGTTACTCAACTTTATCTCCTGTCTAAGACTACTGCTTTCATTTCAAACCTAGAAATGGCTTTCTGTGCCACAAAAATTATGTATTCAGACAAAAAAAATCCTTCATGGCACAGACACCATCTATCTCAGACAACTTTCTTGTCTTTATTTGCAGCATCTCTGAAGATCTAATGCAGTTATTTTTTTCAAAAGCAAAGGAGTCAAGTTTTGACCATGAGCTCCTCATCTCCTTTCCCTCCTGCTGAAAAAACAGGCAGCCACTGAAGTTTCTGTTCTGGATTCTGTATCACACTCATGTCTGAATTGTACGTCCAGGTTACCCCAGCCTTGGGAGGCACATTAGACTTCAATTTACAAGCAGCAACACCATCTACCATTATTTTTAGCCTGAAAAAATGAATTTATGACATTAAATATTTTCTATTAAACCCCAGACAGGAGCTAGCAGAACAGCCTAGCACAACAGAATACAGTCACCTCATTTATTTGCCAGGAGAAAGTGTAGCAATGAAAAGTACATCTCGCACAAGTCAGCATTAGAGAACCTGTAAACCCCATTGTACGTTATCTAGCAAGCTGTAACACCTCTCATAGGAGAGCACAAAGAAAAGAAATAATCAGATACTGGCACATCAACAGCAAAAGAAAGAATCAAGAAAAAAAAAAAAAATCGAGTGATACTCAGCTCCAGCCGTTAAAACACTCTCCCTCAACACTTAAAATTCAACAAGTCATATAAGAAAACAACATAGAATTCTCTGGAAAATGTGGTTTATCACTTTGCATTTTGCCCTGCACCTGAGCTACATTAAATCAATATAGTTTTCATTAGGGAAATTACCTTTTCTAAAAACTTTGCTGTGTCAGCATAACAGAAGTATTGTACCACACCATGTGCTTTAAGGATTTACCTCCTTTCTCTTCTCTATATGTCTGCGCACAGATACACATGTGGTTATATGCACTTATGGTGGCATACATTACCTAAAATAATTCTGAAAAAATTAAGAACAGTGACATTTTAACCCACAAATTTATGGTCCTAAAAGATGTTCATCTCTTCCATGTGTTAATGTTCTAGCCACACCTAAGTGAAATGCCCTACAATGGTCCACGTAGAAAAAACGTTTGCAGTGATTTGGACATACAGCAAAATTTTCACTTTTCTAGCTTTCATCCAAAACAAAAGACATCACTATGTCGAAGCAGTAAGCAGCTACTTTCAAGCAAGTTGAAAGTTTTCCAAAAGTGCTTTTCCTATAGAAAACAGAAGGCTGTCACAGCCAAAATAATGCATGGGAAAACTCTTGATGACACTCACTATCTGTAAGAGACCAACTAAAGTGACAATCCAGCTCTCTCCCTGGTTACCAGGAAGGCAAAAGACTTGATTACTTTGCTTTTATATTGAGCTTCTGATGATCAACACACATATGATAAAAGATATGCTGCTACTGTGATTTAACTTTTCCCACTTTAAGATAACTAGAGGTTTCTTAACATCATACACTTATGGATATTTCATACCCCAATACACCAATACTGAGTCCATTAACCAAGGGCATCTACAGGTATTTCATTGATCTGTGCACCACATCAGGCTGTCTTATCAGCATCTTACAGTACAATAAGCTATGCAAACCTCAGAGTGAATCAACTTCACATAAAATTTCTAATATACTGTGAAGAGCTTATAAACACTCAGATGTGGTTATTTTGCTTTAATTTTCTCATTACAAATGAATGCCTATAGCTTATGTCAACACCGCCTGGAGAATGAGTTGTCACTATAGAAACAGTGACAGCAGTGAAGTCCTTCCTCCCTCTCCTGCACACAAAAGGCCAGGAACAAACACATTCTTGTTATTTCTTAGATAGCATGTGCACACTGTGAAGTCCTGAGCGGAACTCAGCAAGTTCAAGAACGGTTTAAAATGCATTTACAGCAACTCTTGCTCTTCACATCAGGTTTTCCTTCCATGTGAAAAGCTCTCTACACTTTGGAATTGCAAAATTGCTTATGAGGCATTCTGAACACAAAAATAGACGAGCAGTGCACTTAAAGGAATTATAATCCATGTTTATTTAAGTTAGACATAAATATAGTTAGGGAATGGAAGAATGCTTCTTGGGGGAGGGAAGGGAAAGAAGGTGAAATTTTACTGCAAAGAGCCTCAAAGTTACTGTACTACATACTACAACTTTCAGACCAAAGTCCTATCAAGTTATGCACATTACACAACTGAATATCAGATGCATAGTGAAGCTTGTATAAAACCCTTTATCATCAGATGAGCTTGCACCGGTAATGGAACAGTTAATGCAAATGCTGCTGTAGAATCAGGCATTACTATGGTAATTTTCCAGCACAGAAGTATGTTTGAAAACTACAACTGAAGGCTTAGAAGATCAAAATAATTATTTTACAGGCACTATTTGTCTGTTAGAATAAAAGAGTAAAGATGAACTTGCTAGTGACAACATTTTTTCAAAATAAACCAAACAGTGTGTTGAAAATATACATTCACAGTTTTTTTTTTCCCCTCCAAGAAGCAGATAAAGCAACATTTTCTTGTGAAAAGAGAAAGTTTCAATCTAGAAATATAGCAACAAATGGTAAAAATCCTGTCCTTTAACTTCCTTCCCTTTCTGAACCCCTGCATTAAGGCAATGCTCTCATATGGTCACTAAAGGTTTTTTGACATTGCAGAAGGCTGAAAGGAATATTTCTCTCTCTTTCTTGCATTCAGAAAGTCTGAGCACAAGAGGAGCTATTCAATCCATGATGGAGTGCCTCACAGAGACTGCAATATGTTCCCAGTTGGCAAGCAGAGATCTGTTTGGACAGTGAGCCCAGCCATCCCCTCCGCAAACACCAGCATTCCTGCGACTCCACGGCAAGGAGCACTGCGGGCCCTTGCAGCCCATCAGGTTGGGGCTCCAGAACAAACACCTCTTTGTGTTGTGCTTACAATTCAATAGGCTTTACAAAAAAAAAAAAAAAAGCTTGTCTCCCTCCACTCAGCATTAGCTCTGGATCCCAAAAAACATTCAAAAGCTGAAAAACTGGGGGAGGAAATACCATGGAATTATATTTAAGTGTATCTTTAGTAGCTTAAACTTTTGGACAACGTTACAAATCTCTCTCTGGATACTTATCTGGTTCTTAATGCTATGACTTCTTGAATGTTTCTAAAGCAACAAACAGAAATCACCCAGTGACAAACAGACTGGAAAGCACCAGCATAACTGAAACTTAGCAGTGGATGTTAACAACTAAATTATCCCCCTTGGCCACAGCAACAGCCAGCTGCAGGTTTTATGTAGTCCTTGGTGGAAGCCTTGTCTTGACCTGGCAAACTTACATGAAGCTTCTGTCTCTTCTGATCACTGGGAGCTGAGAAGTCTCTCTAATAGAAGAGTGACAAACAGCACCACGCCTCCCAGCAATCAATGGAAGTCATTAGTTTTCTCTGCCCAACATGTGCTCCATCATCTTAAATATTGCTATTTTGCGCTTGTGGAATACATTAACACAACTGTAACAGAGAGACCTTCAACTTCTACATACTTAATCAAACATCCTACTTCAAACAGTCTCATGTTCTGGCAGATTCAGTAAGGGAAAGACAATCAAAACTACAATCAAAAGAACAGCCGTATTTTAGCACTCCAGGTTATGCTACGAAGTCAAACAATATATTCCTTGCCTCACTTTACTCCCATCTCCTATCCCTGCTCTGATGCTCCTCCTCACTGTTTTTAGTAGCTGGGCTGGAGGTGAGTATTTTGTTTTCTGGTTTGTCTTTTGGGAACTGAGTAAGGAAGTATAGACATTAAAGCCAGAAAAGTCTTTCTGCTGTGACTTACCCCAGTTTAAGAATAATCACCAGGCTTGACACAACTATGTTTGGTGGTATGGCCCATGTCACATGCTATGAGATTAATCTGTCAAAATTACACTTCTAAATATCCGAGATCTCATATAACCAGGTTTCCCCCTCCATTCCATCTTGGCAGCATTGAATCAGACCTCTGCCTCTGCTTTCACATCACTAGACCACCTCTGGCTTCAGCCACAAACACTGAAGTCCACCTGTCTTCCACAGTCTTCAGTTGGGGTACATTCAGCACACACAGTCTTTGGAGAACTGAGCTGTCAGAAGTACAAATCCTTCAAGCTCCAAAATGTTTAATGTTTCCCTCAATGTCAGCTTGCTGAGGTTGAGTGAAATACAGCTTCTCTGCAAGGGAAAAGCGACCAAAGGGACTTAAACAGAGAATGGAAGTAGGGTTCCACAAGGAAGGAAGGTGAAGAATACTGGGGAGGGGAAAGCAAAGACCCATCAGAAGCAGAAAGGACTCAAAACACACACACACGCACAGTTTGGGGCACATTCCTTGACACACTCATTCCATGAAGAGGGCTAAATTCCTTCTTGAAGCTTCAAAATGCATCACACAGAGCAAGAAGAAGGAAAAGGTTATGTGGGAACCCTGAAATGTGGGACTTTTAAATGTGCTTCCCAGTTTCCAAATTTGCTCACTGTGCTGTGTCTCTCAGGTACAGGACTCCACTCTTAGCAGAGCTTTATAAACGTTAGGAGAGCTGGTATGTATGGAAAAAGTCTATATTTACACTGCAATAATACACCACTCACCAAAAGCCTAAAAATGAAGCCCAAGTGAAGGGCTCTCTCCAAATGAGGGGGGATGAGGGTCTCTTTAAAGTGCAACGAAATTATACCACGGAAACTCTGGGACATTATTCAAACCATCCACATGAATAAAACATCCCACTTCTGCCAAGTTTTGTTCAAGCTGACTTCAGCTTTCTGCTTAAACAAACCTCAGGCAATACTGACATCATTTGTAGCAGAGGCAGCATTTGATTTAAGCTTGAAATCTAAGGGTGTTGGGTAGATTACTGAGTAAAGAGCTGATTTTTCATCTGAAGGATCTCAAATGACCTGACTTCAAAGGCTGGATTTGAACTTACTAAGCCAACAGAAAACAAACATCTTTAATCTCCATATTGACATTAAACTTAAATAGAAATAAGCTCTGGGAAAAGCCCTTTATCATCAGACTACTAGACAAAAATAGGGGAAGGGGCAGTGGGAGTGAGAAATTGAAATTCTACAGAAATAGTCTGCCTTACAGGCAAGGTTATCTTAGTCCCTCTCTTCCTCCTATCTTTTTCCATCCTATTTTATGCATCTCTTGTTCAAATGCTAAGTTATGCTAGGCATTGAGCCTAGATTAACACACCTGTATACTAAGAACTTACTGTAGGGCAAGCGCAGGCATTTCAGTACATATGCAAACACCTAAATTATCTGTCTTCTACACCTAGGTGCTACTGCACTTTAGAACTAAGAAGCTTTGCACATGAAGGAGGTCTGGCAGCATCAAGTGATCATTTTTAGTCCTGAAAAGGTCATGTTAGACCTGAAGCTTTATTTCTAGTAAGGGATTCAATATCCAGTCTTCCTCGTCTTTTAAAATACACCATGAGAGTAGAAACCACATGCCTGGCTAAAATGAGTGTGCCAATATAAATTATCTTCTTCCTCATCTCCAAAACAACATTTACAGAAAAACACCCCAAAACTCAAAATACATAATACTACTCAAAAGAAGAGAGAGGAACTCATGTCCTTTACCACAGGAATACTGCCACCAAAAGATTTGTGGTCCAGACATATATAGGTGAGTATCTGCCACTGATATGGTGCAATCTCAGGGTTTAAAGGCAGGAACTGTTGAACAATGAACAATAGGAAAACAACATCCAAAGCAGGAAAGATGCCATAAATTGTTTGAAATTACTAGATGAAATATATTTGGGAGAATTCCAAATCAGAGCCTAAGACTGCATATACCTTCTAGTGCCTGAATAAAGGATGTAATCTACAGAAAGCTGTTGCAAACTCCACAACTCAAACTCATAAAAACATACCCACAAGTAGTAACACGCCGTGACATTTCTTCTCTAAACAACATCATTGCTTTTCTTTTGAAAAGGAATATCAAGTTTCCTGCTGAATAAATTGAAGGAGCCTCATTATTTCTATCATGCTAAGTGAGCCTGTCAATCTACTTACATAAATAGAGACAACTAGTGGGATCCAGCAAGATGCTTAACACATGTAATTCTCAGACTTCAGAAACCTGAGCGGCTCACAAGGGTGTAATGTACTATCTCATAAGGACGCAGTTACACATACTGTGTGTAGCTTAAGAGTCACAGATACACAGCACTGAACTGGGAAGGCCAAGTGCTCCCTTTGCACATTACAGGCACTGCAGAACTCATCCAAGTTTGGTTTTACCTTTCCAGTGTTGGCGAGCTGCATACAAGTCACACTTTACACACGTTGAAGCGTAAAACTAGGTCACTCCCAAAGAGCAGAGCACAAGGCCACGTGTTTTAAACCCTGCTTTCTACCAGTAACCTAGACCTCAAAGCAAAATTGTGTCAACAAGTCAGGTTTCACACACACAATGGAACTATTCCGCTGCAGAAGATGTGAACAAGCCAAATCAAGTGTCACAGAGGGCTGAACTCCACCCCTAGGTCTAGATCTTGGAGATGCAAACCAGAAATCAGGTCACATTAAAATAACAGTTCATTTTCATGAAAAGCATCTGATGTTTAGTGAAGCTTTGGAAACTTTCTTCCCATTCACCTTCCAACTATATTTGCAAAGAGTACCACCCTCTGCAAGGTAGAACACCACAGAGGATGCCATTGCTTACCAAATTGAACTTGCTCCATGTGACTCAGCAAAGCACTGGGAAGGTGCTTCAGAAGCACACAGCAAGAGCTGGTAGATTGTTACACCTTTACCTCATCCGCGGGTTTGCAGACAACCCTAGGTAGGTGTCGCAATTGGACTTGCCGAGTTTAGAGTTTGAGAACACAAAACACACAATGCTGTGAAGGTAAAAGCTCTTTATTATTTAATGAAATGTTTTAATATTTATGGACAGAGGTAGATCAGCTGTAACTGGAATAGAAAACCACCCACGCTCAAATCCCCTCCTTCAAAACATCAAGCTGGGAAGTTGTGATGTATACCTTCAGAAAGGTCTTCAAGGAAATGCAGCCCAGCATTTAACGACAAGCTGTGCCTTTGTCCAGATGTATAAAATAGCTTTGTTAGATTAAGGAAAATCCATTACTACAGAGAATACTGAGGATACAGAGTAGACAGAGCCAGATGCTTTTCAGAGGTGCACAGCAACACAATGGGAGGCAACGGCCACAAACTGAAACATGGGAAACTGCAATAAGGAAATACTTATTTTCCTTTCCTTTTTAATAATATACACCACAACAGTGATGAAATGTTAGAATAGGTTGCCCAGACTTCTTGTGGAATCTCCATCCTTGGAAGTGTTCAAGACTCAGATGGAGAAGTCCCAGAGCAACCTGCTTTATTCAAATGGCTTTATGCAGCTGGTTGGGCTGGATGGCCTTTGGAGATGTACCTAATCTAAACTGTTTTATGATTGAACTCAGCAGTAAAAATCATTTAGTTTTAATACTGAAAATAAGCCTTGGAAGTGCTATTTATAAAAGTTTCTTAAAAATAAAAATCAAAGACATCCAATTAGCACGAAATGCAAAATAACACCCAAGAAAGTCTACAGAATAGGAGGTTTCTACTCATGTCTGTGAAGTGAGTTATGGTCTGTTAATTACTGTACTTCATGGCAGCCCATTTCTTATGAATCAAACAAGCATGAAAAGAATGTGAAGAATATCAGGTAGAAAACACCTGGAAATTTCTTCTGCCACAATTTGTTTCAACACTTATTAATACTGTGTTGGTTATTGCTACAAAAAAAAAAAAAGACAAATGCATGAAAGTATTAAGTAATATCTTTTAAGAATTTGAGAGACACTGTTTTTGGAAGCTTAATCCTGCTACCTATTAGTTTTCTTCTGCTGTAGCAACACTTTTCTCTTGAAAGCATTGCTTTTAAATAATGTCATTAACGAGAGCTCCTGAAACCTGGCAGGTCACTGTTGACATGATCAAACAGCACACAGTTACTTAATGAAGTCCGTTGGATAAAATCTAAGGAGCCTGCATTCGTCTTTAAACAGTGAAATTGGTTTTGCTTTACTAATTTGAAGACTGCCACTAGGAAAGCCTATTAAGAAAGATCTCTCTAAGCTCTCAACAGTATAGCTGACTACTTTGTACCCCTGCTACTCATGATCAGCATTAAAATCATTATAATCAGATAATTTCAGGGCTTTAGGGAACCATGCTCTACCATGTGGGGACTGACCATGCTGGAGTAAATCAGATGCAACTCCACTGATGTTGAAGGAATTAGTATTATAAAGTTATCAAAACTAATCCTACAGGCCCTACTTTGCTATGTATTAATTTGAAAATACAGCACATATCTTTATTTTCAGTAATGAACGGGTGTCAAATTATGAAATAGCTCTTGACAAACAACAGATGATAACTAGAAACAAGTCTGCAGTCAGCAGTAGCACAACAGAAGTGGCATACACTGCCTGAACGGATCCAAAGCCTTTACCAAGGTGCCCTGCCTGTCCTGGCAGGCACTTCAGCTGTGGCCATCTTTCTGCCTCAGCATCTCTTGGAACACTCACCTGGCCAGGCAGCTGGTAGAGAAACCAGATTGCAAGTTTGGCAAGGAGCAGGCCTTTGCTAAGATTTACTAGTGAACCTTTATTAAGGGGTTTATGAATTCATTCGTGTAACCCCCATAAGTAGAGGGGTTTTTCCTTTCGTCAGCATCACACAAATATTACTCGTTCCTCAGCAATACTTTGCTATTTATGGAGGACCCCACCAAGAAGTCTGACAATCTGTACTACAAGGAAAATGAGATTTCATGAGATGGAGACCAGACTAGGAAGTTATGGAGCATTTAAGAGTTTGGCATTATCAAGCATATGTAAAACCAATCACTTTGAGACAGATTCAAACAATGTTTGCTCAGTTACTCCTGTAGATGAAGATGTAGTATTCTATACCCAAGTTTTCTAATGCTTAAGAATGCTTCCAACAAAAACAATGCAAGTTCATCCTAATAGAATAATACATTAATTACCCTCAATTTCATTTTCTCACAATTTACTTCCATGACATCACTGTGAGGACTACAACTCTAGAAGTGTTCTAGGTGATTCCAGCCTTCAAAAAAAAAAAAAAAACCAAACTCCAAACTTAGTGTTCTGGCTGGATTCAGGCATCTTCTGCTTAAAAGAAAAGGTTATAGTCCCAGCGGGACAACGCACTGCATGCACACACAGGTTAAGCCAGACGAAGCAGCATGCATATGCTTCATTTGAGTATTGTGAACACTAAATAGGTCAGTGGTTACTAAATAAACGAGGCATTCAGATTTCCAGCCACACCAACAAACCAACACCTTTCTCAAGTGTCAGGATACAAGCACAGCTCCAAAACAAATTTGAAAATCAATCTTTGATCAGCAGTTTCTCTCCAAGTTCAAGATTATCCTGTTTTGTGTCTATAGCTAGCATAACTGTTTCTTGTTAAGCGAACGCTCCATCAGTTTTAAAAGGTAATACTATTTCTTTTAATGATGCATCATAAGATTAGATGATATTATCAACACTACACTGGGTTAGCACCATTCACTGCAACCTACATGGATCTCTGTTGCATCTACGAGAGCCACGTACATGAGTCACATCGCTCGGCAGCAATATTTAACGCATGTGAAAAATGCTGAAGTTCTTACAAAAGACTTCTGCTAGTTTCCTGGTTTTTACTGAGACTTGTGAGAGAATGATGTGCAACCATCTTGTACACACAGCAGCAGGCACGTTTCCAAATCCAACTGACAAGGCATGCTATGAGAAGACAGGGAAATCACAGAAGCTGTGGAAGCTGTTAGACATTGGAGTCATCCGAGAAAGCTGCCTGCAGCAGGCAAAACAACCCAGAAGGGCTGACAAGCTGGCAGGTGCAGTTTTACAGAAGGGTTGCCCGTGACCTCCATCCTGACACCAGCCCCTAGGTAGGGCTGGTTTAGTAGGAGAAAGTAAAGATAAACATCACCCAAGGAGCTACCCACAGAAAAGGGTTAGACCTGATGATGTTTTTTTCAAAGATAACTGTATTTTCACGAAGGAAAAGTATTTAAAGTTAAATTATTACCTTAAATTCTGTTACTGAAGCACCGTTTCCTTGTAAAAATGAGAACAAGCACACAAACACAGATGCCACCATTTACCTTTGCATATACACACTGAAAACTGCCTACACATTTTTTCAAGTAACAAAAGGCTTCTCCTCTGCTATTTAAAAATTAATCTTGTTTATTAATTGTTGCCTTTTGAATGAGCAAAGCTTTTAGTTGTGTCGAAGCTATTAACAGTGACAGCTGTGAACGAAACAAATTAAATATTCAGCAGTCTCATTCCAATGCCCTTCTGTAACTCTGCAGAATGTTTACCAAGCACCTTATCCTTTTATTTACAAAGAGATACTTCTGCATTTAAAAGCTAGTTAATTTAACATCTCAGTTGAGATTTTATCCACGTATTTATGACAGTAATGTACATATCCAGAGAATTTTTGCTGTTCCAGAAAATCATTGCAAGTTCCTAGGAACTGTCCCCACTCCTTGTTTAGCATTCACAAACACCTTGAGCACCATCATTTTAGCATCAGGGCAACGGTAGCTAAAGTTCCGATTAGAGTCATCCAAAATGTCATGCAAGAATAATGTTACGTGGCCATTTGGTAGATAAAATTTAATAAGGATGGTCTGTAAAGCTTTGAAATCAAGAGATTCCATTTCACAGCATATAACAGGGAACATTAAGTGGAAAGGTCTCCTCTATTAATAAAAGCTTGAGCATACAACAAGTTCTCATGTTTGCCATTAATTGTGGGGAAAGATTGCAAGCATCTTCTTTTCCACTGTGAGCAGCGATCCATCTGGAAATGAACATGAGGAACAATTTCTCTGCCATTCACTTTCCTGCTATGGCAGAGCATTATCTCAGATCTTGCTCCCAAGCAGGAGGAAGGTGGTACCGGCACCTTTTTCTACAATTTCTTGATTGTACCCTGGATAAGTGAAACACCTGAGGTCAGCTCCATGCCTACAGGAACAAAGAGCTCCCACCAGCCCAGACTCACATTGCACAGACAAGTCCTCTCCCCTTTAGATTAGTGTCCAACTATTACATGCAGATTAGCACTAGGTGAAATACTTCCACTCTCCAAATTGTATTTAAAAGCTCTGTGAGACACAGAAAAGTGTAATAGAGAAATCAAGGGAGGGGGTTGCTCTGGGCACCAGCAGAGCTCTCCTGAAGCTACGATATTTTGATTGTCTTGTGGAGAACTAAAACCAGATAGTTTTCAGCCATTCTCCCTTCAATTTGAGGTGGAGATTTTAATTTTGGCCTTTTCCAGCACAGCTCAGCTGCCCAAAGATTACTCTCTAGACCTACACACAGCCAGCACAGCCTCCTGTATTGCATCCCCAGCTAAAGCAGTCAGTGGGGTGTGGTATCTAACTGGAGAGCAATGGGAATAGCCAACCTGGTCCCAGTCTGCATTTAGTATGCACCATTTGTAAGTGAGGTTTATCGATCTACTAAAGGGAAAAATAATAATCCATAAATATACACAGGCTGTTCTAAGGCATAATGCATCATGTTTTACACGTTATTACTTATAGGAAGTGGTGTTTGTTGGAAGAGAAGAATCTAAGGTCTTAGGAGCTCAATAGGGGTTCAAGTTCCTTTTTATATTAATTAGCATGCCAACATATTTTCATGACATCCTAAATACATGTTATGCATACACATACACTCAATATGTACTGCAATATATATATATTATATTATGGAGTGGAAACACTAAAAAGCTTTGTCCCCAAATCAATATCACAATGAAATTACAGCTACAGAAACAGTGCCACAAGCAGAATTACAAAGACAACATAGAAGAGCATTAAGAATTTATGATTTCAGATCGTGTTTCTGGGTTACACATTGTTACAGAAGCAGCTAAAATTATACTTCAACCTGACTTGTCTTGCAGTATCTAATAATCATCTTGAATTTCAGGTAATGTGAACCAACCTAAGATACCTTTGCAATGTGTCATTCATGACAATACACCCACCAAAACAGGTGCAGTTAAGACATTTTTAGTTTGATTTCATGGGCTCACAAAATGTGAGCTGCAAGACCAATTTTCAGCAGCCTCCAACATCTCCTACACCAGCATTGCACAGACATGCAAATCAGTGTGTTAGCATACAAAGAGGATGTGCATACTATTTTTGGAGTCACCCTAAGTAGACATAAATAAGTTTCTAAGAATTTTACAAAGAAACAGTCTCCCAGTGATCACACGGAGGAAGAACAGATACATGCTTCATTCTCACTACTCACCCAACGAGATGGGAAAGTGAGAACACAATTCTATACAGCACTGTCACAAAACTCAAAGAACAGCCTGAGGCTGAAAGCAGATTTGAAGATTAAAAATTAACAGGATTAATACACAAAGGAAGTGGAGAAGCAGCTATTAAAACTTTTAGTACTATTTATATATACTTTTTTTTTTAATAATAGAAGGATGACTATTTCTACTGCTTATTCCTCAAAGAGCTTGTATGTTAATCTAGCAACTACTCATTCAACTACACAAATTACTGAAGACAGAAGGGTTTAAAACACAAGTATTGTTTGTATATCTTTTACTTCCACAAAAAGAGATACCAAAATCTTGTGCTGCCCTCTTCACCAGGAGAGTGAATCCCTGCAGGCACCAAATCCCCCTTGGCATAAGTCTAAGCAAACAAGTGATATTTTTTACATATATTGGCAAAGGTCTATGGCATTAAAACATTCATTAGCATAAGGTACAATATGCTTACAAGTCTGTTAGACTGACTGCTTTCGGATGGCAAAAAGAAGGTATATGTTATCTCAACTGTATGTAACTGACCTTGTGGCATGCTCAATCATCTCATACCCTGCATGCTAAAGATGACATGTTGCTGTTCTCTTTCTTTTAAGCTTTTTGTCACAAAACAGAAGAAATTTTGAACCAAGTAGAGGATAAACTGAAGAGCTCTGCAACAAGTTCACTTTCTACTCTGCTAGTCTAAAGGTATAGGTTGGTCTTTGAAAGTATTTGTTGGCACTGACCTATGCATTTAAAAAAAATAAGTTAAGGTTATAACAAGATGTTGAAGGAAAATAAAAAGCCAAGTTGTAAATAAAGCCACAAATGTGAAGTGAATGTCTGGTATTCTGAAGTTGGACTTAACAAAAAGCATTTTTCCTTCAATGCGAACTATTTGATTTTAATACTTGTGTGAATCTATAGGCATTAACTTGGAAGTTCCACTTTGAATTTTGAACTGATCACACAGAGTTAAAGATCAATCAGGTTATAGTCTTATGGTGTGAAGGAGTTGTAGAAACCAAGCTCACTGAACTTTGGGAGATGAAAATAGTTTCAGGGATAAATAAAGTTATTATTGAAGTAATAAAAGCAGTTAAATGCTGCAGTCTGATTTTTTAATACTATGTTGTCATTAAGCTATCTTATCACCAGTTTATGCTTCAAGTCAAGCCACTGCTATTGTTTAAATTCTTGTATTGTATGTCAATTTGCTTTTAAACTAAAGTTTGGCAGAATAATAAAGTCAAATCTGAATTTCCTGGTTCCTATCTGCATATATTAAAAACGCAATTTCTTCTTTAGAGTTTGTTCTAAAAACATTATTCTAGAGCAGTTAAAATGTAAAACCTAAATGATCTTATTAGTAGGGCTGAAACAAAGCACAGGTAATTGACTAAACCCTAACAAAATGCGAAAAAACGAAAGAAAGAAACAGCTATGCTTTAAAGAAAAGTCTTCAAGCTACCAAGGGCCCTGAAGGAGAGTAAATTAATGGTAAGACAAGCGCAGCCGTGCACTTATTTGCATCAGCTAGAAGTCAGAAGAATCCTAGAGGATCACAGACATGCTGCTTCCAGTTGCATGCACTCTCCCATTATACCTTTGTATACATTCAGAATGTTTACAACACTGTCAGGGAGAGCAGCTCTAACAGAAAGGCCTTAATCCCAGCATCTCAGTGACAGCAGGATATTGCCTGTGGTATGTCTTTACCAGGACAACTGGTACAGCTTGCTCATATTCCTTCTAGAAAACAGAGGTCTCTAAACCAAAACATGAAAGACCACCTGCAGACATTCCCTATTTTCTTCTGCTAACTTTAGAATTATTGGTTTGTTGATCATAGTCCTGTTTCAAAACAAGACATTTTTGTCTCCTCTGTCATGTTTATGAAATCTAAGTTCAGTCATCAAGTTCGAAGGACACGTTTTTACCGACATGACTGAAGGAAGTTATCCTGGCAACCTGAATGCTAACAAATAACTTGCAAGCAGCAATAACCAGAAAAGTATTTTCACATAATTTTGCTTTCAAGTATCAAGTCTGCTTTTTATTAATAAATATTTGCATAATAAAACTTTATTACCATCTGCTGAAAAAGTTCAAGGTGAGGGGAAAATGACCATGTTGAAAGACAGTCTCATTCATCCTCTCTTCTGACAAGGCTTTCAGCATTCCTGTGCCAACTGCATGCAACGATAGGTATCTTGGCTGCTGCGATGAAAGGAGGCATTGCACTTGATCTGCTGAGAGCTTTGCCTGTGTATTGTCTTATTGATCTCAGAGTCACCGAAGCCATTACCTACAGCCTTGCCCACCATCCCAGCAGCACTTTCCCATGCGTGCTTTGTAGGTTGCAACATGACTCCAGCCTCTAACTGCTGCCTTTGTTAACCAGAACGTGTGTGTCACCAAGAGCTGGGCTACCAAAAAGTTCATGTTAGAAAGATCTTTGGTTTTCCTCTGTTTTGCATTCCCAAAATTTCAAAAGCTACCAAAAGGAGATATTTTTTTAGATCACATACCACCAAAGCACCTCCAAATGGAAACAAAAGTGTTCTGTACATCTTAATCGTATTTCATCTAATGATGGAGTATCATGACTATCTCTCTACCACTCTGGGAAACGAAGTGGCTATTTGCCAAGCAGTCAATCAGAAAACAGCAGCTGCACCTCTTTCCCAAAATATTCTCTCAGGCAGCACTCCTCCTCCTGCACCAAAAGAGCCATTATGAAAGGAGCTGAGCAAGGACCAAGCATCTCAGATTCACATAAACTCCAGTCTTGGTAAAGGCCAATCCTGAGCTCACTCATCAAAATTTTGATAGTCAAAATGCCCACAAACACCCCTGACTATGCCTCTGGTTGCCTAATGCACCCTTTGGGATGCCCCTTATGATTCTGGAAGAAATCAAGGTGGCTGGATGTCCACATCATCTGCCTGTACTAACTGCCTGTAGCTATACGTAACACAAAGTCTTTGGCTGTTCATCAGGTGAACCAGAAGCAAAACTGTCTCACGGTTATTTGATTTTAGGTTTGCTGGAGCCCCAGGGATTTTTCAGATTCTTTGGATTTTTTACCTTCTGTGCTCTTCATTTATTTCCAAGCAGCACACTTGCAGTGAAACATTTAGTGACAACTAATAGTAGGCGAATACAAAAACAAGGTTTTGAAGTTATTTACTTCTAAGGCACAGAGAACAAATATCAGACGGATCTCTCCAAAAAAACAGAAATCTGAGAAACTGAGCAAGTCTCAGCGTGTTAGTCAGCTGAGAAAAACATTACTGCAGAGACACTGGAAATTAAATTGTCGCCGTGCTTTGATGTGCAGGGAGAGAAGCATCCTTTTGTCTTCTAAAAAAGTAACTATGATCACATTCTGCTATTTAATACCTTGCATTTCAACAATGAAGACTGTTTGTTATTTGTTACAAATAACAGAAATATATCAAACTCTATTTCTGAAGTGTTTGAAGAGATGTGTGTCCCATTCCTGCCCTGCCCTGCTCCCTCCCCTCCCAGTCCCTACTGCTTTCCTTCCTCCTTTCCTCTTACTTCAAAGGGCAAATGACCTTCCCAAGGCAATATTCTTTCTATTTAATGTATTTAGGTGGCCTCTATTATACACCAGTTTAATTGTAGGCAAGTTGTTATGATTACGAGCGCTTCTACCGAGAACTGAAACATGGAATAACCGATTGACTTATGCAGGTGCAGAAAGAAGGGAAACAGATTCTCACTGTCCAGAAAACTCCCATCACTTCACTGCAACATATATTTTCCCATATGCAAGTAGAGCAACAGTTAAACTGTTCTCAGGGAGAACCTGGGAGGGGTATGGTGAACTGTGGAACCTCTATCGCCTGTTTAACAGCTGACAGTAACCAAAAACAAGAAGGAAGTTTAAATGTGCTTGGCATGTGTTGGGAAGCTGAGATACATTTGCATCCACAAAACATTAAGTACTAAGGAAGAATACGGCAGAAACGTTTTCTTCCAGATTGTTAAAATTTTCCAGCCAATGGATCCCAGTTAGTCACAACAAAACTATTTCATCATTGGGGTAAAAATCAATGCCTCCATTTTGGCAGCATGTATGGCAACGCTGCACCTAGAAGCATGTCATGATGCACAGATGCTGGCAATCTGGGGAGGAGGGGGGTGGCAGTGGACTCCACACATCTGTTACTGTGGGAAAAATTCATGTTGGTGTTTTGTCAAGTTGCTCTATTAGTAATGAATACAGCTGTTTCGCGTTGGATAATCTGTGTTGCAACACTTCACTAAGTGACTCTGTGCAGAACTATGCCCTGCTGTCCATGCTCAGCTGTAATTCTGATTATCAAGGCAGATGCCACTGTGCTTTTTTTAAAAAAAGATCACGATGTTGTGCACAGCTGTTTCAAGGAATGTCAAAAGAAATCGTTTCTCCCCTGCCCTGTATGTATTTTTCACTATAAATCAAACTGTGTTCTGGCATTAAGGTAACTGCCCATTGACAAAACACAAAGAGGTGCCAACTGTTTATTCAGCCTAAGCTGAGAGCAAGGCCAGTGCTGACCAAAGTTTTAGCATAAAGACTCTTGTAGGCTTCAACTGAAGCCCTAGGTAAAGGAAAAGGGGATCATCCTCCTTACCCCTCCCCTTGATAAATCCTTGCACGGAAATACATGATTATCAGTGCCCATGGCCTAACAAAAGTCAGCAGAACATCCCAGTACTGGAGGTTATAGTTTTTGCTTACTATCCTCTTGCCACATCCAGGAGTGATGTTACACCAATGTGTTCCCTCTTAGGAATTAATTTCAAACGTAAGATACCAAGCCCTAAGCTACTGAGATGATGACAATATGATAACACCTTAAAGCAGGCTGCAGGTGCATCAGTGCTCCCCTTCCAAACACTCAACTTGTCATCCAAATGTGCAATTTGTGTCCCATTTCCCCACAGAGCTCAGCTTTCAGACTCTGTAAAGCTACAGAAAAACCTGAGGACAGAGACCCTTTGTATGTGTGCCCAGGTGGAGAACTGGGTCCTGCTGCTGGCAGACACTTCCAAGGAGCCTCTCTTTACCTACAGGTAACAAAACCCTCAGCTTCCAGCAGCTACAGTACAACAGTTAGCAGGATGGGAAAGCCTGTGCACCAGTGTAATAAAGCTGATAGGGGTATTTTATACCCAAAAAACAAGCCATCTGTTCCAATATGACACTTCTAGGCCAACAACAAGATTTCCAGTTTCCAACTGGAAAGGTAGCCACGGGAAAGGGAAAGCAATTCACAGATATGCAGTATTTCTATTTGGATGTGTATTTTTAAGGCTCTTCCATTTGAGGACAAATATAAATGTCTGACTGACAAATTAAGCTCTTGGGCAAAAATTCACACAAGCAGAGATAGCATGGGTGTTTATGTCACTGATTGATTTGTTTCTCTGTCTCCTGTACAGACCAAGACAAAGACAGTTTCATGGTCTTCAGAGTCACAAAGCACCATCAGCCAGGGTCAGCCTGTGAAGCTGGGCATCACCCAGCACCAGCACAGCGTGAGTCCTGGACGTGGACTGCTGCTGCCAGTGCAAGGCTTTAGCTTAAGCAGTGTGGCTGCATGCATCGTGTCAGCAGAGAACTCCAGTGCCACGGACAAGCTGCCACCTCTCCTTGCTCCTCCAAGCCCGAAGACACTCACATAGCCAGGCACCACTTCACTGAACAGACAATGGCATATGAATAAAGGGACTCTTACAAGTTAGCCTGCTAACTTTAAGAAAACAGCACAAATGTGGGTGGCAAAGCCTGTTTTTACTTTAATGTGTCTGACAGAATACTTCCAGGTAAGAAAGATTTTGTGAATACACGCATGGAGCCAATACTTGCATCAGACCGAGCCATTAACAATCTAATAGACTAAAAACTTATCAATTAGAGATACTTCAAGTCAGCTTGCGTACAAGAAATCAATGTCTTTCGTAAGATGAATCCACTAGCAAAGAATTTTTGACAGCCTTTAAAACCATGGCAACACAGGTAACACTTGGAAAGTGTATCGGAAAGAAACAAGCAAGGAAAAAGGAATCTTATTCTTGCAACCTAAGTATGTGGATTCCCTGCCTGAACACACAGTGACTTATGACACATATTTCTTTCCATCACAGAAACCTAATCAAAGCTGAAAACAGCCATACATCTTTAGCTCCTTTACTCATTTAAGACATCGGGTCTTACCAAGGTAAAACCCTGTGGCTATAAAGAACGTGATATCGCTTATCACTGATGCTACATTGTACACATCAGTTCACTTGCTCCAAGCTATTTGGTTACAGATATTTTCCTTCTGAGAACTGCAGCATTAACAGGGGAACAGAGACATGGGTGCTTGCAGGTGACTTGTTCAAGAGCCACAACACAGTCCTGACAAACCAAAAGCAATAGCCACAGATAACTCTCTAAAAGGAAAAGTTTTCAAGATTCAATCATGGCCATTAAAGGAGGATGCTGCTCCCCAAGAGGCAGATTTCAAGCATTTTAGTTCTTCAATTTACTGAATCAAAATCTCAAGGGCATTTGGTGGGATTAAATCAAATTGATTCAAAAGTCAAGCAGGCTAAATGGCAAGGCAACTTCACCTGAAAGCTGTATGGATGCTACGTTTCATCTCATTCTTCAGCAAAAACATTTTGGAGAAAAACTGAAAAGTTACCTTGTATCTCAATAAGTCTCAGAGTTCAGGAAGATGATGCTAAGGATCATTTCACTTTGGTAAAAATTGGCTGTTTCAAGTGGCTTTGGAGTCTGTCCCAAAACAACCGTGTTCTTCAGGAAAAAAGTAGTAAACCATCAGTCGTGTTTGCCCACAACTCTATCGATCATATGGGTGCAGACAACCACATTAGAAGAAACAAAACCAATAAAAGCCCAAAAGAAAAAACAACCACAACAAATCACAGCACTCAGTACTATGGCATCTCAGGAATCCTAAAAATGCAAAATATTTTAGTTGATCGGGAGAATTTCAGATGTTGAACTTCAGCCACAGCATGAAGTTCAGAAATGAAAAAGGTTCAGAAATTAAAAACATGTCTTCTGAAAGAAACCGAAGAGCTTCAGGAAGAAGTTCTTGTAAACTAATTGGGCTACCCTCAGTTACAGCTACCAAAAAAAACCCAACCAACCAAAGCCCACAAAATTGACTTTTATGTGGAAAAATGCTGCAGATACAGAAGTCACAAGTGTTTCCCGTGAGTGGATACACTGAAGCAACACAATACAGATCAAAATGGCACATCAAGTTGCAAAGCAAGCCAAGAAGATCTACAACAGGCCAAACTGGCATTGAAATAAGATGTCGCAACCTCTGAAGTCCAAAAGAAGCTGTTATTCTCCTTCGATTTGGACAAAAGAACAAGACAAACAATAGAGAGGACCACTGTTTGTGAACCTAAGAATTTATATAGCTCTGAAATCAGGGAGGATTTTTTTCCCCAACACAGTATCTTTAGTTAAAGAGGTCCTGAGCTGGGTCTGTGGAGGAGCAGACACTCCAGGGACAGCCTCTTTGTGTGCCCCTTACCATTTACTGGTCTGTGACAAGTCTGTTCAATTTTCCTTGAAAATAAATTAAATGGTTCCCAGATAAGTCAAAGAAAAGGCACAGTCCTGCCAGTAGTCCTCCACAGGACCAAAGTGACAGCTGACTGCCTGGCAGCTCCTTTGCTCAAGTTCCCCTTGGGCATCTGAAGTTTCCACTTCTTTCTGGCAGTTCAGCAGATGTTTGATGTGGTTCACAGTAGAAAGAAGCCTGAGATGACCTCAAGTTTCTAAAGTCTCACAGTAAACGCATATGCAGAAGAAACAATAAAAAGGATCTGAAAGACAGGAGGGTCTCAGACTGCTCTTTTGGGGTGCCCATGTGCTGATACCTCGTTGCTGGCCAGAGCCTGCAGCACTCACACCCAACAAAGAAGGTAAGCAAGTGCTGAACAAAGTAACCCAACAAATGGTTAAAATGATCATTTTTCCCTTCCTGACCAGGCTAATGGGTCAGCCAAATGCCAGCCCTGAGCAAAGGAAACAGTGGGAGATGACACAAGGGGTGGAATGAATACTATAAGGTCATGTCTTTCATCAGCAACTATCCATCAGCTCAGGTCACCTGTATCAGCCCACAACTTTTCCAACGTCCAAAACAACTGCAGTTTTTATGAGTAAAGGCTTGCTCTCTTCTGCTTCAGAGTAGCAGAAAACAGTAACCATTAAATTGAGCGAAAGCTGGATGAGCAGCACCACGTCCACAGTCACTGCAAGACACAAGAATCATCATCCAGCTTCTGAGATAGAATGAAAAGAAAGGTTTACATGTAGGTGAGGACAGCCTGGAAGATCAAGTAATTTGCAAGTAAAACACAAAAAGAGAAAGAACTTGAGAAGGGCAGAAAAGGCTTAGAGCTTCTTTTGTACAATAAAACAGCAAACGCTACTTTGAACTGTTATCTTTGTTGAGAAATCCAGTACAGGAAAATATCATTAACATTTTCAAGCAGGATCCTCTACAGCCTCTTATCTTTAGAGTAAGTTACTTCAGCCAAACAGCTGAAGCTCTGTAACATGTGGCATCTGGTGTCACCTATTTTCCCAAAATCACTTTTTAAAAAAAGCAGTGATTCATAACAACATGTTCACTTATGTGCTCTGAAACTCTTCCACAAGGGGGTAAATTTGCACCACCCACTTTCAGACATTGTAGGGGCATTTGGCCTCCCTGAAGGTGGCATAGGTTCTCATCACGCTGAGCCCATGACTCTCGGGGCTACGTTTCACAGGCACTTTTCACCAGGGACAAGCATTAGCTGTCTCCAGAAGGAGTCAAAATGTCAGCTCCACACGCAGCAACTACTACCGTGTATGAAAGAGTCACTTTTCACTGAGGGGGGTGGGAGACATGTGAGGAGAGCAACCTCTGCTATGAACTGTTGAATGCACGAACAGGGCTGATGACAGCAGTGGGGAAGTGTGCACAGCTTAAAGAGAGATCTGCCTTCCTTATCAGCAACATTGCATGTTGTCAGCTTTTAAGAGCTATCTGGTTTCAAAGGCAATTCTTCAGCCTCCAACTGCATTTGTACTTGGAAGAGAATTACTACTGCTTTAATGACTCTCATTACGCTTTTAATTATAAGAAGTTCCATTTAAAATTGTCCAGACATTTGCACAAACTGCGTTTAGTGACTCAGTAAACCCAGGCAGATAAGACTAACTGCTACATCTGCCTGACTCATCCATCTTAAAGTAAACATAAATCAAGAGTAATGCTCTAAATTAAGGAGATTCAAAATGGTTGTTGCAATGTATCTCCTCAAAAGATGAGACAAGAGCTCTACAAAGCTGCAAGCAGAAGAGACACAGTAGCATTGAAGGAATATTGCAACTACTAGCTTAGGGTTAGAAAATAGCTATAGTTCTATTTCTGGCATAGCAGCTGGCTCAAATAACTGTCTAATTCACTTAACCCATTTTGTGCATAAGCTTTTTTGGCTATACACAAAATGGAAATAGCTATGCGAATGAGCAGCAGCTGCTAAATGCCAGGTATCAGCCTGTAAACCTCTACTTCTTTTGTATGCATGATGTAATACAGAACAGAACACCCAAATGTGATGCTTAGCTATCTGGGATAGATGGAATTTTGGTTTTAAGGCTAATTCATTTAATTTGCTGTGCTTGTCAACAAAACAATTTCAGTCTTAGATTCACCCCGAGGAAATGTAAGCTTGTGCTATTTTAAAAGATATAAAAGGTCATGTTTCAAAAAAAGACAAGGCATCAATAAATGAACTGCAAAGCCTTTGAACACACCCTGCCTTTCTGAAGAGTTCAGCCCCACTTGCAGAGGAACTGTTCAAGCACAGAGAAGAAAATTTGAGTTTAAGACTTTAGATGTTTTGGGTTTTTTTCCCCCTGTGTTTTTCATGGGGTTTTGCCCTTTAAAGAAAAAAAACTAAACCCAAACACGTGGTTTACACTGAAACAGACTCAGGATGCTTCTGCAGGACAAATATACTTGATAGGTACTACTGTAACACTACTAGCATCTACAGTCACAATGAAGTCTACAACTTCCACAGGCCTCATCACAAGTTCTTTCCATTTAGTATCTTATCTTCTGGGATATGACTAAATGTACAATTCTGTAATTAAAAGAGTTTGATTGAAAGTTCTGCTGTTGCTTACACACTCATCAAAAGCAGTCCACTGCAGTGAGACCCAGAACAGTACAAAGTGTCTCAGTTATGGCCCTCTGGCCATAAACAAAAAATCCCTCCTTTGCATGGCACCACCACCCACACACCAACCTTCACAGCCTCAGTTAGATTACTCTGACACTTTTATCATCACATCAGGTTTGGTGTTCAGCATGGTTATCATATAGAGGCTACATCTGGAAACCAAAGTTTGCATTGTGCTACCAAGTAAGTAGCAAGACACAGTTAGGACGTGTTTGTTTCAATGCCATCTTAAGAGGCATACTAATTAATTCACCTGTTAAAAGCATTTGGAGAAAACTTATCAAACACCCTACATGCAGGAAGAGGATAACCCCTTTACGTAATAGTAACTGCACCCTCCCCAAAAGCATTTTTTAAGTCAAGACTCCTTGGCTGGGAAATCATCAGGAAAACATTTCATTCCTGTACTAAATGAGGTCACTGCTGAACAAGAGGCACTGGCTTGCCGAGGAGCCTGCTAGCCAGGCTGCATGCTGCACAGACCTTCTGTAAGAAGCAAATTCCAATAAAACTCAAAGTGAACTCTACTACCTTGGCAGAGCAGACAGCTTCATAGAATCGTTATGATTGGAAAAGTCCTTTAAGATTATCAAATCCAACTACCAACCTGACACTGCCAAGCCCATCACTGAACTAAGCCATATTTCTTAGTACTTCATGTACACGTCTTTTGAATATCTCTACGGACAGTGACTCCACCACCTCCGTGGGCAGCCTGTTCCAATGCTTAATAACAACACCCCTCTTGGTGGAAAAGTTCTTCCTAATGTCCAATCTGAACCTCCCCTGGCACAATCTGAGCACATTTCCATGTGTTCTATCAGTCATTACTGGAGAGATCAATTCCCACCTCGCTACAATTTCCCTTCAGCTAGTTGTAGAGAGTGATCTTATCTCCTCTCATCCTCCTCTTTCTAGAAACGCAGGCAATAAAGAAGATACTGAACATCCCTTAGAAGTTTTCCCAGGTAATATTTTCTGCAGGCCCCAAGCAGTTCCAATGGGCATGTTAATACATGTGACAGCGAAATACAGAAACTGTCTTGAAAAAAAAATGTACATAATTAAAATAAATAGAAACAAAAAAAAAAGAACTGGATAGTAGAGTTTCCAACTGCTTTCCAAGGACATCGATATACATGGAAGGTGTGGGTGTGCTCCAGGACTGCATCCCAGCACAAATGGGGCTGGGAGTTATCTCTGCTGACACCTACACAGGCAGAGCCCAACAGAGCTGTTAAAGCACGTCACTAAGTACAACAAAACCCCCATACACTGTCACTTCTAGCCACAAAGGACAGATACCCAGATGCCCATTTTCCAACTGACAAATTTGTTATCTCTCTCACCTAGTCTATTCCAACACATTAGTTATTCGAGCAGCTTATAAGGACACAGAATATCCCAAAAGACAACTTTAGGAGATGCTTAATTAAATAACCAATTATTCTTCATGTTTACAAAATAAATACATGCACATACACTTCCATGGGACGAGCTCCCAAGGGAAAGATGTACAAAATAAGCATAAAGCATTTGCTTACCTCTGAGAAGCAATTAAATCATTAGGAAGAGCTCAAAGTAAGCATTATGCTGATTATCCCTTAAATGAATGCACTCACAGCAGTGACGTACAAACTGCAACAATAATGTCGCATACTAATTTGTTCTTCTCACCTGGGCACACTGCACAACACATCCACCATCTCAGCAGCAATACATATTCAACAGAAAGCTAATTTAAGAGTGGCAGTCTTTAAGTACTCAAGTTTATCCCTACCAGCATGGAGATATCAATGATTACTACTCCTAAGACCAATTTAAACAGGCTTAAGTTTAATTAAATGAATAGCTTCATCTATTCATATCTACTTTTAATGACGTATGATGTAACGCTAACAAAGCTCTAATTGCAACTGTAATTTACTCTGTTCATTTGCCCTAATTGCAGCCACTTGTTGATGTGGCAACATCTGACTATGTTCTGTGCTGTCCTCTCCTATACTTGTGTGTTCATCCAAAGTAGTATAGGATGGAGCGTGCAGGTTCATGGGTGCTGTTGCAGCAGGACTGGCAGCCATCAACAGGCAAACTGCAACCTGAGGTGGTCCTTCAGTGAGACTCCAGTTAGCAACCTGAACATTTAAGAAACCCTACTGAAGTCCTCAACTTTCCATTTTCCTTAGCTTGCAGACCAGACGCCCAGCTGCACTTACCACATAGGAACACGGTCTGCAAAATTACACGTGACCACAAGCAAGTAGCTGATATGCAGGAGCTGGAACACTTTTTCCACTCGGCAGCAGTCACATCTCCTGCATCCCACGCCAGGGGTAAACAAAGTAATGCCATAATTCCCTTGGCAGCAGCGGCAGAAGGCACCGCCGACAGGAATGCGCTCAGCTCCAACCGCACTCCGAGAGGAAAGCGGCTGCCAAGGCACCTCGTCACCAAGAAAATTACAACATGATAGTCTTAATTATACTAATTGCATTTCCTGGTATTGAGGCAGGATTAATATAGTATTTCTTATGCTAGATTTCATAAACATAATTGGTTTCAGCTTAACTCTTCTTAATTGTATTTCACAGTTCTTGCAAATAATTAGCCACCAATTATGTTCATTCCATTTTGCAGATGACTGATAAACACACCAAAATATCAGAACTCTCCCTCAGTGAAGGCAAATTACTTCTAACTTGTAAGTATTCTTCATGAATCCTCCAAGAAAATCCTGCAACTAAGTCACCCAATAGCACTTGCTTGCTATTATCCCTCTCTTACCAAAGGCAAGAAAAACCTTCTACCAAGAGGACAGTCATGCTCAGATCAGCTTTGGAAAGTTCAGTAATTATATTAAGGTGATGAAATAACTATATATAAATACAAATAGCTTATGGTTTTATAAATTTGTTCATTTGTATCTATTTTATACACTTGCATATATACACACATGCCCATGCACAAACTCTTGTTTCAGGAATTAAATATGTTTGAGTTAATACAAGTCTCAAAGCAACAGGTGCTAAGGATGGGACAAAACAGTCTTTATTCTCTTCTGACTCCCACCCTACTTGCCATAGCCCCATCATCAAACTCAAAGGCTCCGGCTCACACAATGGAGAATGCCGAGCATTGTGTTTCAGTCCCCTCTCCAGGCACAGTTCCAACATTCAAAACAATTCAGCCAGAAATATTCAAAAATGTTATGATGAGATAACATCGTCTGCTGCCATAAAAATAGTGTTTGGCCTAGGTCAGTTGTAACAACCTAGCCAAGATGGCATTTGAAGAGAGTGACCTTAACAGCAGCAGGCACAATAATTAAACGTGTACAAGTTTCTAGGAATTTTAGGCTATACTGTAATAGAAAGCACAGTTAAGCCTCACTTAACATATACATAATTTAGAAAGTGAAGTTTGAATACATAGGACACAGGTAGATAGTTATAGGTCAGCTATTTATGAAGCTGTATGGCCAAAAACCCCACGTATTTTGAGCTAAGATACAATGAAGACTCCTGCTCAGCCAGCACTGGCAAGAGGGAAGCCTTCCTATAACATAACAAAAATATGCTGACAAAGCCTTACACCATGGCTTTTCTGCACAAGTTACTCTGCTTCCTCCTTCCATACCTGGGGGTTTACAAGCCCTTCACTGAGTTATTATGTTTCCGTGCTACTAAACACTTTTTAAAATCTCCTAGGGAGGGTATTTGTCAGAGAATTAACAGCAAGCCAACAGAAAGCACTGCTTCTGACATACCATCTACACTCAAAGGTTCCCCCATCCCACCACCAACAGAAACAAGAGAAATAAGCTTACAAGTACAACACACACACAGCAGCAAGCAAAAAAAAAAAAAAAAAAAACCAACAAAACCCCCCCCACACAACACACCATCAAAAATGTTGTTAATAACATAATCACCAAGTCACAATGATGTTAGCAATAATCAAAACACAGCTTATAAATAAACCAATTGTGGAACCCAGCAGCTTTATGTTATAACACTCTAGGGGTATGTTAATAAAAATACACAGAAATTACACTAGAATTTAGTCTTGTGTTGAATATTGAATAAATATAAACAAAACCAACACTAATCTCCAGGACTATCTGGATTTTTAAATAGTACGCAATACTCTCTGATTTATAAAGAAAGGAAACTTTAAAGTTAAGTTTTTTGGTGTCCATATGTGTAAATCAGTGTAGGTTTATTTGTTTTCATTGTATATGCCTTAACTATTTTAGAATACAGATTCAGATTCTAGACTTACTTTCTAGACAACTATTACTGGCTGGATGGCAGTCTACAGCCTTCAAGGTTGCCCAAAAGAACGCAATCTCAAACTGGATAAACGTAGTTGAGTGGCATTTGTTCTTTCCTTTTTGTTTTCAAGTCTGTGATACTTTCATTACAAAGCTCAGCTATTTAGTTCTGTTAATAACATCCATCCCTGAAACCTACACTGATGGAAACATTCACGATACAGAAAATGATATGTGGGTGTTACAAACACAGAATCCTCCACACTGCAGCAGCTATAAGAAATGCTGGTGCAGAAAGAAGAAACAAGACTCTTAAGGATATGATCACACATACTGTATCTAAATATAGAAGAGGTTAGACTTTCAGAGAGTGGAAGCTACCCTAACAAGAAATCTGACAATAGTAGAATCAACAGATGATTCAGACACAGCTTCCACCAACCATCACATATTTCTTTTTTTTTTTTTACGGTGGGAATAAATACCATTTAAGTTTCAGTAAAGCCAACAAACAACCCAATTTACATTCTTTACCATCAAGATATTTAAAGTCAATTCCAAGTACAGATTTGTCGTGACATTACAAATAAGAAACATGTCATCGTTACAGGGCTTATATGATTGTTAATTAATAATGTGCTTCACCCTCACCCCTAATCCACATCTCCTACCTTATTTTCACAGTTCAATGACAAACAATCCACCTTGCTGCCACAGATGTGAAACATTGCATACCTGCAGCCTCCCTCAGGGAAGGAATTTCATCTGCAGATCCCTAAGTGAAGTTCCAGGAACAAGTGCTTGGAAATAGCTACCAAGCTTCTTTCTATCTCCCTCTTCATCCCTCAAACAAGCAACTCAACAATGTCTACATTTATCGAGCCTTCCACTTAATGTCTGTTTTCCTGGGTTAACAATCTGACTACACAGAAGGAAATACCCACCTTAGCCTTCTTATGTCATAAAAATATTCACTATGCCAATTTCAGGCAGTCACAATGGAGCACATGAAGCTAATGAAAGTTATAAAACTGGCAGGACCAGCTTGGTGGAGGAATATAGTATTTCTTTCCAGCAAGGAAATAGTTCTTGATGTGCCAAAACACAAAGTATATCATTAGAGGAAGAAGGAACACTTTTTTGTACAGCACAATGGTTTCCCAGCCTCAGATGCTTGTGTTTGAAGAGCTCAATCTGCCAAACACCTTGTAAGCACTCGAGGTGTGTAAGAGAATCTAGGAAAAAACTTGATCAGAGAAAATGTCTTCACTACTGGCAAGTCTGAACTGAAGAAAAGGTTAAATATAACAAATTTCTACTGCTCCAGCTTGAGGTCCTTCCTCAAAGTAATCTGAGACATTAAGTCTATTCATATGGACAGCCAGCAATATGATGCACAAGCTTTGTAAAGGGAGCCCATGGCAGAACTGATCCCGAGGGTTAATTGTTCCCCTCTTTGAATAACACATTCTGCTTATATCAAGCAGTGACAATTGCCACACAAGATACTTCTGGCTTTGGCAGGAGGGAATGTCAGGACTTCTATCACCACAATTCATTTTTTCATCCTCTGAAGAGCAATGTCCCACATGCACCTCAAACATGCGTGAAGACTTGTCAGATCCGGTATCTGAGACAAATGGCACTCTATGACAAAGCCAGAATACTTGTACATTTGTCACCTTTCTTGGTGTCCTACTCTCTACTTCCTTCTACTTTTTTCCTCTCCAGGAGACTGAGAAACTGGGTAAGACTTGGTTGATAAAGTTATACAAATAACTATTGCTGGCTGTAACAGCTTGTGCTAGCTTTATTTTGTAAATGCTAACCTTTACCTAACACTGTAAGTCATATTGAACCATGAAGAGTTTTCACAGCATACTGAAATCAAACATGAATCAAAATCAAATATGATAAAGAATAAAAAGCATTGGAAGCCAAATATTTGCCTGTGAGGAAGAGTAATAGAATTTAATAAGGTTGTTGGAATAATTTCTTGACTCTTCTGGTCAACAAATATAATTGCTCCACATTAAGAAACCAGATATAATTGCTTACTGACTTAAAACTATAGCTGCAGTAATACACTTCAAAAAGACTCAAAGCACTGACTAATGTGTTTGCAATGTCTGTAGTACAAGCAGACTGGGTAAAGAGTGTGGATCTTGGATTTAAAAATCCTGACACCATTGATATGAGTATACTAGGTCCACACGTGAGGGATCATCTGCATTTGAGCAGGAATAACACTGACAACTCTGGCATTCCTGCAGATACCAATACTTTCACATATATTCTGTTTAAAGGGGATATTGATAGATACTGAGACATTTAAAAAAAATGACAGTATGCTGGTATAAAACATAGCTTTTCCAAGGGCCCTGAAAATTAGTCTGAACATACCACACTTAGTGATCCTTTCAGACACACATATATATATGCACACACACACAAAAGTAAAATAAGGACAGACACTAACCCCAAATACACATCCTGCATGTTTACAAAGCCAAAATAACAGTCTGAAATTATAGCTGCAACCATATGTTCTAACATTTGTCTTTCAAGTCTGCTGTCCCAATTCTGGAGATAAACGCATTTCCTAGCAGCAGATCCTCAGCCATTCTAAAAAAATATGCCAAAATACTCTTTTTTACAAAGGACCAACTTGAACTACTACTCTGTGATTCCGCTGTGAAGCCAGATGCCCCATTTTTCTATACTTGCAAACTGGAATAGTTGGGAGTCTTACTTTATTCCTCATCCTGCTGATGATTCAGCCTCTGCCTCTCTCCGCCGACAGGCCACGTCAGCAGGCCACAGCGCTGGCTGCCAGGTCACATCCCAGGCTGGCTGGAGCAGAGACAGGCCCTGGCGTGGGCTGTGCAGCACTGCTTTCCCAGGGAAGAGGCTGCAGCATCAGGAAAGACTGCAGCCATCCCTCCCCAGCACATGTGGATGCTGACCATTAGCAAGGCTCTTGCAATACACTTAGAGATTCCACATTTTGAAGTGTTTCCGAAATGTTTCCAGGTTTATTATTTGTCTCCTCACCGTGTGTACTGTACAACAGCCAAACTTTAAGATTTAGAAAGATTAAGCCAAATAAAGAACATATCACATTGTAAGTGTGGTATGTTCAGACTAATTTTCAGGGCACTTGGAAAAGCCATGTCTCATAGCAGTGTACTGTCAAGTTTTAAATGTCTCCCAATATCTATGGATCTCTCCTCATATGAAGCCAATTCAGTTATGTGTAAGTTTCTTCATTTTTCTTTTGTCTTGTATCAGGGGAGTTATACTGAATGACAAGTATCAATTCACTACACTGTAATCAAAAGGGAATTTAAAGGGACTAGATACTCTATACAGCAAATCCACCAGTGTAGGTACATCTTCAAGATTCAACCCACACATGCAAAAAAAAGTCCATGATTACTCTTAGAATTATCACATGTAAAATGGAGAAGCTAAAATTATTCCCACAGTAAACAAAGCAACCTATTATTTACTTCTGGCTTCTTCCATGGTTTCCTATAGTTTATTGTAGCATGCTAAAAACAAAACCTATGAGATGAAAGCAAAATAACCCTACAGTCTTACAGGAAAATCCCACTCCGAGTTTGCATTCCTTTGCTCTCTCCTCTCTTAGGAAATCTCAACACTAGTTTCACAAAGGTATAGAAACATGGAAGTTACGTATAGCACACAGAAGGGATAAATTATGCACAATTAGGACCTTAACTTTTTAAGGTAACCCAACACAAATACCAAAGGGCTCCACTGCAACTTCTGGTATTTTTGGTTGATAAAGGGCTCTTACTGTAGAAGATAAGGAAATTGTTCAACATATAATAAACAAAAGCTATCTAACTTAAGGCACCACCACACACAAACCATTTTGCTCCAAACCCTAATGACCAAAACAACCTGAACTGAAACTACAGTCCCTACAGAAAGTTTTCCATAACGTGTAATCAATCTGCACACCGGCACACAGATGGCAAGAGCCAAAACACTGGTGAAACAAGCAGAAACAATGATCAGACCTCATCCTTCTCTGACACAGGCAAAGCATGTCCATTCCACCCCACTCCCTGGTAGATGAGCCCCTTCTGTGTCCTGGGAGACTGCCTGACCTCATGCAGACACATTAAAGAGCATGTTGTTTCTTCCCACATTGCAGAATTCTGTTCTGATCAATGCATTGCTTTGCAGAGTATTTTGAAAAAAAGTGATAAATTAAACTATTTAAACTTAACCAAGGACCAAATTCTGATAATTCAGTAGGTAATTATGGAAAGAAAGCAGCTGCTGTAGCACAGATCTGTGCTGCTGCACCAGCCTGGGCCTCCGTAGCCCCTGGCTGTCACCAGTGCACAGGCACCGACTGCCTTGAAATCCCCAACATGCCTTCTCCCTCAGATTTCACAAGCTGTTCTTTGATTCAAGTGTATTTTCAGTCTTCTGCAAAGCTCTCCAAAGCAACATCATTTCAGGGGCTGCTACTATTTCATCTCAGACTGCCAAGAAGCCAGGTGCAGTGATGAGTAACCCATCAGCTGCCTCTGCACCTGCAGAGCAATGGAGGGAGACGCTCTCAGCAGCTGATGCAACTTAAATTTGCAGCGTTTCAGACACAGCCAGCTACCTGAACCCATATGGTTTTGTTTCATCTCCTTGGGTTTCTTTCATCCCCGTGCTCCGAACCAACATCCACATATGGGTTGCCTCACGCGTGGCCTTTGCTACTCTCACCTTGGCACCTCCATTCTCACACCACAGTTAATGGTCAATTTGCTTACATGATATCCCCATCTATTTTCAACTCCTTCCTTCCCTCTAAGAAACTGACTCACTTCCTCATTTCCAAGCTCATACTAAAGGGAAGAAGATAAAAGACGACTTTTCTTGGTTTGCTTAGACTAGACTGATCAGCCTTATTTCACAGGCACACTTGTCTTACATAAAAATCTACAGCTGTTCAGCTTTTAATATTATCCATTCCTTTGCATCACCACACCACACCAAACCACACCCACCCATCAAATTAAGGGAATAATAATTCCAGGAAATCTTTCATTTGAGAAACCACTGTGAGATTTTTCGCATACTTCTGGCCTTTCTCTTCAGTTACTCACTGTTAGAGCTATGCAAAAAGCAGCACTGAAATTTAACTCTGGCATTCTTTGTTTTACAAGATAAGAATAAACAAGGGCCCTGGAGTGCCTCACATACAGCATTAATAGCAAAACACCTCAAAATATCACTTGAAACAATCAGTATTAGTAAACCATGTCTGTTTATTAGCCTGTTTTCATTTCAAAACGTAACCACCCAGAGGCAATATAGGTCCTTGTCTAATACAGATATTCCTGCTTAAACATAGCTACAAACCGCATTGCACATTTGTATCTTGTCCTTGAAAACATCACAAGAGTCCATTTCATGCAGAGCTTTGTTCACCTGTGCAATGTCAGAATTATAATTCTTTTTTTCATTAGCACCCAAATGTTTTTCTTCACACACAAATTTTACGCTTCCCTACTCCGATTCTAGTGCTGTGATACTGAACAAAGAGAGAACTTTCAAGAGGGTATTTTCAACAGCATGGGCTAGACAGAATATACCAGGAAATTCAATTTTTTATCACTCCAGGTACTACAGGCCTTTTGGATGCCACACAGACACACAGAAAATTACACAACAGAAAACACAGTCTGCAGAGAATGAGACTCATCATTTAGATGGGTAGCAACAAGAAGTAAGTTTAGTGGTAATGGAGCAATCCTGTGTGATCAATGGATAGAAATGTTATGCAGTCTGCATCCCTTGTACATGGGTATTTTCACCACGAGTGATAAGTTCAAGTGGCACCAGAGTAATAATTGTGTCTGTATTATTCATACACAGTGTGCATGTCAGCTTGGCATTATTGCCTTCCAGGATGAACAAGCACCAAACAGATTTTTGGGTACAGCTCCACTGCTCCAAACTATGCATAAACTTTAAAGTAATTTAATATGTGACACGATTCTCATGCTGCAACAGAAGTTCCTATCAAAGATGTTAAGAGATTGGCTACAAACACCAGCCTTCAATCAGTCATGAGGGAAAGGCAAATTTCCTGAACATAGCAGATTGACCCAAAATCAATTCCTTCTAAAATTCAGAAAGCAGAATAACTGTCAAATACAGGGGGGCTGTTTCAGTTCTGTTCTGCAGCTGATCACATCCACTTTCTCCCTCTTCTGGATTCCATTTAGCATGGTTACCCAAAAGTCTACAGTCAAAAGTGAGAAACAGGTGAGCATGTGCCTGGAAAAGCAGCTGCACACAAACCCATCACACCTTGTCATTTCCCTGCAGTGCTACCAACTGTCTAGTCCCGAGTTTGTGAAAAATTAAGTGGGGAAATGCAAAAAGGAAATGAAACGTTTCAAGTATTGGCGTATTTATGAAGTATTCATTATCTGTCAAAACCACATAAAAAGAGCAGCTTTTAAAATACTGATGATACAGCACATATATACACTTCATTGCTCAAAAATACTGAATCAAGGATTCTAAATCAGACATCTTTGAACTACCCACAAAAGGTACCCAAAAAGCAGGCCCAAAACTGAGCCTGAGCCAGAGCTTTCCTCTCCTGCCCCCCAGGGATGCTGTGACTTACAGAGGAAGTGTATTAATACTTCAGTCATTAGTGTGCACGTGGTTTTGAAAGAATAAAGACTGGCAACCCAACTGCAAACAAATATTAAGGATGTACTTGATGTTTCCACTTTGTAACACAGGCCAGGTGGCCAGTCTCAATGTTCAGTAAGGATTCAAGTGCTTAACAGCCAAGGCACACACAGCATTAGGTCCCTACCTGAGGCAGCTTTCAGCAACTATTAAAAGACTCTTCTCAATTAATTCCCAACATCTCCTTTATTTATTTCTTTATTTGGTTGTTGTTATAAAGGCTACAAAAGACACACACCACAGCATCTTATTCCATGGGATGGAGAAAGCAAACCCCTAGAAAGACAGTCAATAACACTAGTCCTGGTGGGAGCACTCCAAACTGCTCAGATGCTGTCCCAAATAACCCCATATGCAAACTGTCCCATACAGATCTGACCTTCAGGGCTGGATTTCTCCAAAGGATTTATCTATCTCTTCTAACATGACCTCTCAATGAAACCACAGACCCTGTTCACTCCCTCTGGCCAGGTAAACTCCCAGCCACCATCATTACTGTAGGCTGCTTAATCCAATCCTCCACCACGATATATGGCGATAAATCAGTTTCTTAAACAAGTTCTGTGGTTACATGCAAATAGAAAATAGGAATTAGGAGAGCACTTGCTGTAACACATTGCATATTCTACTTAAAATACAAATTTATTCCAGTTTTTAGTGTTTTAGGGGAGTTGTTTCTCAGTTGAGGGTGGAAGTATTTCTATTTTTCAAGCTTTCACTCATTATCTTTCTGGTGAAAGGCTGAAAAATTGGTAGAAACTTTTGTATTTACAATTTTGCCACTAATCCAAAGCATCAGACACCTTCAAATGTGCATCTATTACTTCTCGATTTGAACAGTGATTACTCAATTAGTGGCCAAAGGTTCCAAAGAAACACAAGAAAGAGTTTCGTCACTGTGAGGGTAAGGGAGCACTGAAACAGGCTGCCCAGATGGGTTGTAGAGTCTCCTTCTCTAGGGACATTCAGAACTCACCTGGACGAGTTCCTGTGTGACCTACTCTAGGTCGTCCTGCTCTGACCAGGGGGTTGCACTGGTTGTTTTGAGGTCCCTTCCAACCCTTAAGATTCTGTGATTCCCAGCTAAGCCATAGGGAGTTCTGGGTACAAAGCAGTGGTAAATGTGACATCCAAACAGGCTCCAGGAGCACAAACCAAAGTTTTCAAACTTCCAAAAAGCCATATTAAAAAAAAAATAAGGAAGCTTTCATTAAGAGTAAAAAGGAAGCAAAAAGTTACTCTGCATAAGCAAAGTTAGCTACTGCTGCAGAATGGATATATGCCAAAGGAAAGACCAGCTTTCATATATCATGAAGAATTTCGTGTAACACATGATGACATCTCAAGTTTTTCTTAACAGTGTTCACTCCTTGGACTCAGGAGAATCACAAAGTTTATAATCAAGTAGTCCATATTGTATATACAAAGGAATCCTATTTACAAGCACATCATATGTCATAACACTGACTACGTGGCAGTAGGGAAAAAGTGAGTGTTGTCTGTTCCATAGGGAGCTACCAACTCACAGGCATACACCTTGCCCAAAAAGAGACTTTCATGCTGCCTTAACACACGGCTAAAATTATTCCATAGCTTGCTAATCATAGTGCAATGTGAGAGCAAAGGAAAATTCATCACTATTGTCCAAGTGCTGCCCCACATACAGGGAATATATTAACCTTTAAACACACAGAACGCTCTGTCACATGGGAAAAAAACCCCCATACACACGGTTATGTGAAGCAAGAGAGTCTAACTTCCAAAAACACCACACACAAAATAAGCCTGTCTTTTACAATAACCTCTGAGCACAGCAGAAACAGAACTGTCAGGAGTCTTAATCTTATTGTATTTGCTGGCTGACTACAACTTCTTCTGCAACAGATCACCACTAACATGAAGTTCCCTCATTGCACTATGAATCCAGCCTTCACCAAAAGAAATAAAAAGCAATAAAAATAGTCAGGTGCACTTCCACATTCGAGGTGTACTTATTCCAGCAATATAAGTACTTCACAATAAAGAATGAGTTGAAGCTTTAGCATGGAAAGAAAAAAAAAAAAAAAAAATCTGTGTTTTCAGACTGAACTTGAAGAGTGTACACAAATAAACACAGCTGCTTTTGGTGGTAGACTGTAGGTCTACCAAAAAAAGGAGACAATCTGGTGCTACAAATCCTAAATTAACTTTATGGCAAATTGCTGCTGAGCACCAAACAAGCAACACTGGCACAAACATGTTATATTACTGGGAATACAGAGCTAGGAGGTTTCAAGTTGTATTCATTCATTTAAATACAGTCTGAACAACCCTTCTGAGTATGGAAAAAAAAATAAATGGTACCATAATTATAGTTGTAATAGAAGTTTTTAATGTACTAACCAATATAAGGCATTCCTTTTAAATAAAAGGAATAGCCAGCTTTATTCCTCCATTAATTGCCACGAGGACCAATTTCTTACCACACAGCATGTTAGCTATAAATCTGAACGAGCAGTTTTAAATTGCTGCTATTATTGCTCATCAAGAATAATCCTAGATGGTGGTGATGTTAGCTTCTGTAACATCTGTCTCAAGCAACTATTTATTAGTCATTTCCATAAGGGACGATGTTTCAAATAACCACCAATTCCTCCACCATTTAAATGGAGGCTGAGGGGAGAGGGCACAGCAAAGATGCAAAGAGACTCCAAGATGGGAAATGTCACATATTTCGAAGTACAAACTCTTCCCTATGCAAGCAGTGCAGTCCTGGAGCCGTTTGGCCAGGAACTTCAAGAGCTTCACAGTACAGGTGGTGGTGGTTAATCAGATCCACCTCTGACACTATCCTTGCTTTCAGCAGAAGGTTGGGTAAGGTGATCTCCAGGGGACCATTCTAACCCAAATTTTAATAAGATGCACAGTAAATAGTAAATAAATAAACAGTATCAGACATCTAAGAAACCTATCTACATGTCTCTAAGAAACCATCTTTCTCAAGCAGTTTTGTAATTCATAGTCAAAATACAGGGGCAATTCACCAGCTATACAATTATTACTGACTTCCCCCTCCCTCCATTACTATTACTTTTTTAGGAACGACATTTGAAGGAGTAGTCCACTGGGACTGCTGATTAACTGTGTAAGATCCAGAAAGGACAGAGACATCATCACCCACCGCCCTTCTCAAAAAATAAAGATAACGGCAAAAGCTTAACAATTATCTCTGGAAACAGGATTAGCAGAACACCTACACAAACTGTATTCCCTTTAAATTTTGATTTCACCTTCCTGTGCTACTGTAGACAGCGTTACCCAGGGAAATAGCTGCTTCACTTCAAAGCTGTATTTCAGACTAGCCAGAAAACCTCCTCACAGTACTTAATATACCATCTAAAAGGTCTTTTATTGCTTCTCCCATCAGACTTGTTAAAAGATTTTGTGTGGGCTCTCTCATAAAAAAAAAAACACAAGCAATATTTATCATATTTGCACAATTTTAGAGAGGTAAAACAGCAATCAAAAGACTGCTTTACGTGCTTTAATTAGCTACTACATAATTAACTGGCTAGGCTTCTAAAGAACCAGTCTAAAGTTCTGCTCAAACCCAATCTGACTTTTCCAGTCACTCTGTAATGTCTGTACTTCTCTGCTCATTTTTTATCCCTCCCTATGCCTGAATGAAAACAGGAGTTTCTCCATAGATGTCCACTTAATTTGCTACTAGTTTTCAGCCTAACTTGAGATTTTCCATTGGATTTTACTATTTGCTTACAAGGAAATAGGCATACATAGAAAAAAAAAATGCTAAACTGAACAGAAGGAAAAAAATCTCCTGGACTTCCAAAAATGTATGGTTCATGCTGAGATATTGAAGGCCCATAACATGTACAGCAGCCACGTCTCCAACATCTCATTCAAGTGCTTCGCACTATTGCCAGAACTGCACATCATATTTTTGTAGAGATGCAAACCCAAATCCTTCATAATGCAGGCAACATTCATCCACATGTTCCTGTAAACTTACCTTGGATGCACTGCAAGGTTCCATCCTCAGCCCTTATTGTAAAGGTTTCACCTGGATTAACTTGAACCAAAAAGACCTGTTGAAAGAAAAAAACAACATTTCTTTCACTGTGATCTTCAAATATCCTCACCCTAACAATTGTCTTCTCTGTAGTTTGAAAGAGGTTTGAGGGCAGAGAGGGAACACATCTATTTATTACATCTTGGAGTACCGGCAGGGTCCAAAAGCCAGTAGAGATTTAAAGCGTACCTACTCATCTAAACTTTCAGAGTCAAAAGAAAGCCCTAACTCAGTTGTGTGCAGCTGAGAATGATGGCTTCAAGTTCCATCACCAAACTCTGGTCAGTTTGCATAACTTGGTCAAATGCCAATAGCTATGGACATAAATCATTAGACACATTGGCACATGAGAACAGACAGCAGGAACTCCAGCATGTAGCACTAGTGATCCTTTATCCCACACTCTTGCTGCTCAGTAACTCCAATACTTTAAGCATACTCCTGTTAATTTCTCATTGTCACAAATTCAATCCAAATCTAGATTAATCCTGATAAAAGTCATAATTTTAACTTTATTTCTTGTAATGAAAATTCAAATTTTAGGCCTGGTCTTTATATTCTGGGACATCTGCATGCAGATTTTAACCATTCCATCTAGGAAGACAGGATTTGAATTAATGTTGTGTTCCTGCATTTCCTAAGCTAAATGCTTAAGATAATTATTACCTAGATGGCCTTCAGAATTACAGTAATCCTACTGAAACCCATTATTCCAGCAATATTTTTAAAGCATAAGCTGGACATCAGTAAGAATGACATATGAAAGTCATTATTTTGTCTGCAACAATAATTTCTGGGGGAGCACTGATCAGAGTGGATCTGATCCAGCATAGAGAGCACAATAAATGGTTCAGAAAAGAGGCACAAAGCCATTCCATCCTTAATCTCCCAACAATCAAGATTTAAGTGACAGCATTAAAGTGCTCTTTTGCCATGAATAGGCATGGATTATCCACAACAGGAGACTGGCATCAGGTCAAAAGCAGAGCAGTGCAAAACAGTGTCATTCAGCTTTAAAAAAAGCAACCAAACACACAGGGGCAAAGAATCATACAAATATTTTGTTAGCTCATTTGATTACATGTATAAACCAACAGTTCTCAAGCTGGTTATTTATTAACACACTTGATTAATGTCAGTTACGTGCCCTAGAACATCATCACACCTCTGAAAGAACTTGGTCCAGCTCCTCAAAAGACATACCCTAACTATACTGATGTCTTGTACATGGAAACTTGCATCTTCTCCCAGTTAAGAACCGAAGAACAAGAAGAGAACCCCAGGCCTTAACTAGTCTTTGCATATAGCTGACAAGGCCATCTCCAGCTATGCAGGGTTTCCCAGAACAGTGAAGAAATCAACCTCTGGCTACAGGGGTACAGAAAAGCACATGCTAACAACAATAACTATCAGTGCACATAATGGACTTAAGTTATGCTGAAGGCAAGAAGTGCATTGGTCTCAAGGACTGTAGCTGTCACTTCCAAAAACGTAAAAAGAAAATTAATTTAAGTTCTGAAGATACTACAAGACGTTCTTCTGCACTGATACTCAAATTAGCCACCTTTGGAGCAGAAAAAAAACACCACCACACTTATGGGCTCTTGCTAGGGGAAGGCAGCTATATCAAAAGCAAACAAGAATAGCCAATGTGTGACTGATGTGGGTGAACACTGAAGCAGGGCTGGACACAAAGGGAGGATGGCTGTCACACAAGCACAAGTACCAGAGGTGGGCTCAGACCCAGAAGTGGCAATTGCACAAGAAACTCTGCTTATTCCCTCACTGCAGGCAGGGGGATCAGCAGGCTGCAACTCAATCCCAGCTTCTCCTCTTCAACCAAATTTGTGCTACAGGGGTTTGCCTAATAACCCAACCTCACCACCCAAAGCCCTCTGCACTCACCCTGTACCATACCATTACCCTGAGAGCCTGCAACTGCAAGCACAGACTAAGGAGCAGCAGAGTTGGGGTCAAATGACTCAAGCCAGTACATGTGGAGCGTTAGACACTGGACATTTTCCAGCCAACGCCCCCGATTTGACCGAATTGCCTGGGACAGATAATAGAAGCACACTGTGACTTCTTTTGTTTATATAGATAATTATGTCAAACTAATTCAAAGATCTTTTTCCTCACATCCTCCTAAACAACAAAACCATATTTTGCAACCTTTTCTCTTTCCTTTCTACACAAAAGATCTTCATGAGAATTGCCTTGTTTCTAAAGCTTTTAATTAAAAGACTGAGGAAAGCAATAAAAGTCTAAAGAGAATGTCTTGATTTTAATGAAAACAAACACAATCTTTAATTACCTACAGCTCTTCCAATATTCATCATCCCAAGTATTCACATTTATGAGAGAGAAGCAAGAGGAGAGACAACTTGAAAACTCCCTTTAAGCCCTCACTGCTGCCCAGCAGCATCTCGAGGGTGCGGTCCAATGTCTGAGGACACTTCAGCGCAGTTTCAGTTCCCTGGCCTCCTCACATCCAAAAGCTGGAGCCTGTGACAGCTGCGAGCAGGGTGTCAGCAGCACAAACCCAAAGCCTTTTTCTTTTCCCTAAAAAAGTGCTCAGATGTTTGCTTTAGCAGCTTAAACCGCTCCGTGTTCAAGCCCACCCTTACCTGCTGCACCCTTGGAGCAAGCTTGCTATCTCCATACCACATTTGTTTAAATAAAATATAACAACATTTTACAATAAGTCATGTTTGTTCGGACTGCTTAATGTTACTGTGTTGCATGGTTACTATAAATATTTATAACCATGCACACACCCAATTTGGCAATCATTGCTCCATGTCCAGGCTAATTTTTCATAACCTGCTAAATACGTGTCACTTGTGCCCCCATCTTTCCTGCTCTCTATCTCCTGTGCCTGCTGGGAGCAGGGGAAGAGACTAACCAACACGCCAGCAAAACCTGACACAGGCTCATTGTCTCTTACAAAGACAAAAAACACCACCTGGTAAGGACTAAGGGCATATGCTATTATCTGTTTTGTATAGTATTGGTTTAATTACACTTTAGAGCTCTTACAAAGGGCACAGATTTGTTACATTACAGAAAGATATCAAACATGGTTCTTCATTCACACAGACTCACCTCCCTAATTTGAAGTGTGTGACCCGAAAAGCCAAGAACCAGCATACACAGCACTACGTACAGTGTCTGGGCTCCAGCCAAAGAGTGGAAAAAAACAGGGTCTGGTAAACATACCCTTACAAAGAGCGGGTAAGCAGAAAATATGCTACACCACTGCAGGTGCAGTTTGTGAACCAGGCCAAAACACAGCTTCCTAAACTAATTTCCCTGGCATTCTGCACAGACGTACTACGGCACAGCTAGCTGCCCCTCCTCTTCATACTCCAAGCTTTTTAGAGCTCACAGTGGAGTACCTACAGGAAACCATTGAAATTCTTGGACCAAAAGGTTAATTATCACTCCCCGAATCCCCACAGGAGTTACAAGTGGATTAGAAGCAGAAACAGAGTAAGTGGCAGCTCTGGAAGGGACATGAAAGCATTAAATACAGCCAGCAGTAGTGGAAATTAAGTGTGGGAAACTTTAAAAAAAAAAAAAAAGAGGCAGTGCTAGAAATGCCATTTTGGGTAGTCTAGGGATTACTGTCAAGCAGGCAGAGACATTCCTAGCTCTGCCCTGTACAGCTCCACAGCACTTATCTCCAGGAAGATAAAACAATTGAATGCTCCCATGCAACTGCCTTACAATTCAGGATTGTTTACTAGCTGAATTGCCTTTTGCAGTGCTCTCCATCTGGTTGCTGGTAAAAGCTAACATGTTTTCCCAGCTCCTGCCTGCTCTTTTTCACACGTATAGGAACCAGTCTTTTAAGAAATGCCTTTCCTCTGAAGCTCGTTCTTTCAAAGTACAGCTTAGAGCACAGCTACACTATACTGGCATGGCTGAGGCTTCAGATAGCCAGTAACATATGAGGGTGAGCAAAGGCAAGTGCATTCAGAGCATCTCAGAGGCAAGTATTGTCAGCTCCTGAGCACAAGGCACTAATGATGAGTGCACTGCCCACAATGCACTCTGGAAAACTCCACATGCCTGTCTCTCACCAGCTGAACTGTGATGCTTTCTTACCACCAGCTTCTAATAGAGACTGTAATTACACCCTGGAAAAGCATGTCCTTATAAGACTGGCACCTATTTTTGGACTAATATTAACCACCTTTAAGTAAGTTACTCTTAGTAAATCTAATCTGAATGCTGTTCCTGCCTTACAAGTAATTAAGAAAAATCTCTTTCAACAAGCTCATAACATTTCTACATTACATACATTACAGCTTCTACATTACATACAAATCATGTTAAAGGACAACTAATACTCTGTTTGCTGCTACTATATTCAAAGATCAAAGCATTTATTCCAATTGCACTCCATTTTAGCACTGTACTTTTCAAGTGAAGACGTCAACTAAAGCTTTAGAAACAGAACGAAGATGGTAAAGCATAAAGGCAGCTAAGCTCTGCAACATATGAGGGCACATCCAAACTAGTGGCCAAAAAAAGGTCTCTCAGAAGACTGCTATTCCAACTACAAGTACTTAAAAGAGATAAGGTGATGAGGTCTAAAAGCATCATTGAACAAATATTTATGGAGAAAAGGAACCTGGCTCTGACTCTGCTGAGTGACATTGGCACAGAACACCACACACAAGTAACACTTCCAGTACTTCAACAATTATCTTTTTTCCCCAAAAAACGTTAGATGAGAAGCTGGTTTAAACCTCAACGGAGACAAACTGCCAAGTAAGTGATGATTCTGCTGAATCATCACTGATAGGGAATATCAAAGATTGGACTTGAAGTCTCATCTCAAAGGAGGGCTCAGAAGATTAATTTTTTTCTTTCTATAATAGAGAAGGTCTCACTGGACAGCCTCACCTGATAAATGGTTTCCTGCAAGAATGAAAATGTACATTTAAGAAACAGTATCCTATCCAGTATCAGTAAGATTGTGCCTTCACTTAAGCATATTAATATTGGACTTGGTAAACAGAGCCATTAAAAGCTTTCTTTTCTCTCTTTTCAAGTTGAAGCACACTGTGCAGAAATATCTTTTTAAGAATAATTAATCACAGCAAAGAAAGTCTGTATCATACTGAGAACCCAGATAAGCAGACAGACTCAGAAGTTTACAAGAAAAATGGATATTACTTTTCCTTTCAAGGTTGGTGTAGCGCAAAACACAGCTTGGAGGGAAGAACAAATGATCAAGGGAATGAGAACTAACAGAATGACATTCTATACTGACTCATTAAGGACAGCTTATTTCTGCTTTGGTTAAAATATGTTGCTGAAGTGTCTCAAATCAAGAGGCAACCAAATCGAGTAACAAGAAAAACTGTTACAGTACATGTTCTATGAAGATAAATATTAACACGAGATGATGGATTAGGGAATCTACCAATTATAACCTTGAACCTCCAAGCTATATCCTGACATGAGGACAACACTATAGTCTTGTAATCATTCTACCTACCTCTGATCAACCTTATTAGAGAATATTTCCTAAAAAAAAAGAAAAAATATATGAAAGCAACTATAAAACTTCCTTTTCTTCAGAAGTCCACTCAAAATCCACTTCTGTCCCTCTACGGTTTGTAACGAAGCACAAGGGAAATACATCGGAGTGGCAGGATTGGTGCACGTGGGTAAGCAGAAAATAGCAGACACCACAGGACTCCTGCCTTCAGTTCTCCATTTCTTTCCATTTTTCTGCAATCTCGGCATTTTTAGTTTAAATTCTTAAAAATGTTATCAGATATTACCGACATGTCTGGAAAACAGCTAGCACAAGTAAATCATGACACTAAGTACCTGTAAAGCCTTCAAGTATGTAGCATTTATAGCATTATTTCAATCCTGTTCTTTTAACTTGAACACATATAATCACATAAAATGTCACAGTGCACATTTACAGCATTGCTATTCCTGCTCTTCTAGTCTAAGGGCAGAGTTCTACCTTCCAAGAAACATTCTGACATTCCTAGTGCTACTGAAAACTCTCTTCCCCATCTTCAACATCCCTTGGTGGTCTGGAAGCAGTGTCTTTGAAGCAGCCAGTTTGTGCAAAGCTCACTGACCTGCTGTGATCCATCGCCGTTCACGATGTGAGGCATCATGGCTACCTCCCCGTTCAGCAACGGTGGCAGCTCCAGCGGGATTTGGTCGGTCATCATCATTGTGACGTACATTCATGGAGAATTTTCCTCAACGGGCTTCCTGCAAGAGAGGTATCAGTTAGAAGACCCTGGAAAACTCACTTGAACTTTAGAAGGTCACCAGCAGTTGCGTGGGTTTTGTAATGGGACTCATACAAGAATTCAAGGCACTGAATGGAGGTTTCAAGTGTTAGAGCACAAGTATGGAAAAAACAGGTTTTCATGCAAGACTTCCAAAAAAAACCAACTAGCCAGATTTCCAGTCTCTCACTATTATAGTCACCAGCTCACATCACACAGCTGAAACAGACAAGCTTTGAGTCAGGTTTTTCCCTCTTCTTACCAATCAGCATCCTGCTTGCTACCAAAGCACTTGGAACTGCATCATCCGTGCTTTGCTTGATAGCCACGGTTCAAGGCCAAACATCTTCATTTTCTTTCTAGAGACCTGTGAACAGTGTGAACTGCCACCTCTAACACAAACAGCAGGCACCTGGCTTTCATTTAATCATGATGCAAAGGATTAAGGTTTCTGATGAAGCAAGGGCATAGCACATCACCAAGCTCTGAACACCTTGCACAATACAGAGGACAACAGTAAACAATCTCACCTAAATACTGGAGAAATCGCGTATCACTTCCAGCACACCTTGTCCCTTCACAGCCAATGGTATGTGATATATAAGCAATGCTAAAACCATAGGGAGATTGCCTTGTAAAAACAAATCTTAAATCATTATTAAGGGTACCATCATACTGTTCCGTAGGGCAACAATCCAATTCTTTAGTCAGATGGGTGACCTCATCACATACGTAGACCTCTGCACAAGAACTAAGCAAAGCAAGCTTACAGGCCCAGCGGTGATCAGGCAGCCTCCTCAGTAACTCATGCCAGAGAACTTTGAAGTCCTCCTGAATAATTTTATGTACCTCACAAATCCGTATTGGAAAAAGAACGACACTGTGCCTTAGGTAGCCAGTAACTGCCAGGTAGTGAGCTGGCACCAGAGTACAGAGGGGGGAATTTTTGGCTAAGAGCAACAGGGAAATCCCTACTCAAGACAAAGAATCATGGGATCTAATATTTACAAGGAGCACTTGAATATAGAGCCAAAAACTGGGAGTTTGATTTATGTGTTCCAGGGTTGCAGCATGTGGTTCCACAGATGCTGCATGCTGCAAACCTAACACTCCTATAACCTGCCTCAAATTTAGGTGTTTGGGGTCTTTTGAGTTCAACAACTAAACCAATAGTTTAGTTGAAATCTCTCTCCATTTCATCAACCTCTTCCAGAACTCATCACAGTCCCATCACCTGCAGAGTGACTTCAGCCTGACCAGGTGCTGTATTCCAGCTCCTGAAGAGGACCACGCGTGTGACTTCAAGGTGACAGCGATGCCCACACAGACTGAATCACATACACCTTTTGATTCTTATCACACAGTCTCCCTTCACATCCAAGTAGTACTGGATGACAAAAAGTGTGTTTGTTTTCCAGAAGATGTGCAAACTTAGCCCTGTTATCTCCAGTCACACATCTCAAGACTAGCATTTTCATTTAACTCAGTACCAAATTTAGCACGACTCTCACAGCTCCTCCCTATGTTTTTATCCGTGCGAAAACACTACTTTTCTAATCATCACTTCGCTAAGATATAAAACAGAGGCAATCTATTTTCAAATTATATCCCTCCTTTTATTTGCAACTCAATTACAGAAGTTCTCAGAAAGCTTGAGACAGTTGTCAAGAGGATACATCCACAGTCAGGTTTCAAGTCCCATCTCCTGCCTGTATCAACTGTATTATCCCAGAGTCTGGCAGTGGTTTAGTCCTACTGTCACCCCTACCCTGAATAATCTGCCCTGCAGTGCATACACCTATACAGCAGGGAATAAGGACAGTTGCTAAACACTCCTGTAGCCCACAGTATTAAGCTCTCTATCTGGCACAGGTCTATCAGTGACCAAAGCCTCCCTGGCTTAGTCATTCGAAGCTCTGACCCAGCCATTACGTGAGCTAAACAAAGCTGTCCAGAAGCTTTGCTCAACATTTTCCCTCCTAAACTTTTGCAATATTTGGAGCTTTTTCCTAATTTTTTTGCTTCTCATTACACTTCACAGTCTCTTTGAGAAAGATCCAAGACCACAAGCAAAATTCATAGGTGTTGAGGTTTAGGGGGGGAAGGTTGGGAGGGGGTGGGGGGTGGGGGTTGTTTGTTTAAAACTATGAAGATAGCGTGAACATGACAGTTTAACTACTTCTTAAATGCTTGAGATTAAGGAAAAGGATTGAAAAAGCCTAATAACTGAACACCAGTGAGAACATAACAGAGTTAGCAGCTTCAGTGGAAACAGACTGATTTAGTCAATAGTCAGTTGTATCTTGAACTACGTTGTTTATACATGCCTTATGTATGTGTAGCTTGTGTGTGCATACACATATAAACAAAAACATTACTTTAAAAGAATGCAATATCCATAGGAACTGTTTTAAACACATGGAAAACAATCCCCTCTCTCCCAAGTAAATGACACGTTCATGTAGTCTGAATCTGAAAGCCTAAGCTTAAATGGAGTTTAAGCGTCACGCCGATGCTATTTTCTTAAGGAAGAAAAAGCCAGACTGTAGCTTGAAGCTACATATTTTCCTAGTAATATTTCCATTCCAGGCACAACCACCAATATGTTGACATTTATTTGCTACATGTCATTACTTCAAGTTTTACAGCTGCATTCTTTCTGCTTTATTAATGGTTTGTCATTACAGCCATGTCTCCACTTGCCTCACTTTAAAGGGAAGTGGAGAAAAAAAAAAAGAAGAAGAAATAAAAAGGGCTTCCTTTATTTGTCAGGTCTGGTATGACCCTGCCAAAGGTAATGCCAGCAACAGCATTGGCCACAAAGCACAGCTGGCCACAGGCATTTCTTTTTTAGCAGTATTTCACATAGATGTACTCCAAGCAGAGTTAGATGAAACTGGGTTAAAACATTTGCCATAAGCCTGACAGACTTCATGCCAAAGCCAAAACCTTTGGAAAGAAGCTTCACATGTTTGTTTGTTTGTTTTAATCTCATTTGCTCATCCATTCTACTTAAAACAGATTTATTCACCATGGATTCACATCCTTCCTAAAGCCTAGAGTTAACCCCACATCAGGGGATGCTCATATAAGCCAACTTGATTAATATAAAGAAAGTGATGTCTGAAGACAAGCATTTTCCTTTTCCTGTAAATTCAAGAACACTGATGTAAGAAAACACCAGACAAGGACTCAGAGAGCCAGGTCACATTTCAGGATATGAAAAACTCTTCCTTAGCTAAAGTATGAATTGTCAAATACTAACCCATAGCTTTTTTTTTTTCCAGGTACTAACTCAAATTTGGAGTTCTGTCTATAAATTTGACGGTATTTCAACTTAAAAAATGGATTTCCTGTGTGCCCTACATTCCCTAGGTTTGGCTGGGATGGACCACAGACAGCAATGCCAACATAGAGTGAGAGGCTTGCATCTCCCTGTCTAGCTACCTCCAGGAATACAGGAAATCACAGCTCCTCATCTTGCTGCAGAGCAAGGAAGAAGAAAGAGCCATCCAAGTTTGATGCTTCTCTCCCCAAACCAATCTTACAAATCTTTTGATGTTTGCAAGTTACTGTTACAAACCTGATTTTCAACTGAGTACTGCAGGCTTCTACTCAACGCAACCACGGCTCTGTTTCCTTAAATTAATTCAACATGTGAACTAGTAATACATAAATTAGTTGCATATGGCACTAGAGAGAAAATTAAAACACACAGAAGAACAAAGTGTAACTATCTAAAACCCAATGCCCATGTATGGTAAATTAATATGACCCAGCCAGTTATGTCAGAGTTCTCCCCAAGTTCCAAGAGCAGTGCGTATCAGAGCAAGATGCCCAAACCCTACTTTTCCTAGAAGGTTTTACCCATGCTATTAAAGGGGTGATAAGCCAAGAACTTTTTGTGTGTGTGGGGGGGTTTTTTTTTCCACCTTCAGTCTTTCACAAAGCCAAAGAACCTCTTCCAGCTATGGCAGACAAATTCAGAGACCCTGGCAACAGCAAGAGGAGTGCTGAATATCCAGCCCTGTGACCGCTGTCTGCAAAGGCTCAGATTTTATTTCCCTGCAACAGACCGTTAAAAGCTACTGAACAAAGTGTTCTGCCTTTTCATTAGAATCATCTGGAATTACAGAAGCTGTACTACAAAAATGACAGGCAGCTTTCTGATACCTAGTAGAGCCACATATTCTAGTTTATTTAATATACAACAAAAATCCAGTACTAAACACACATCTGTGCTCATGCAGCACGTATTTAGGGTTATTCCATGTGACCAGAACACATTCCTTATGGAGTAAGAAGCTACATCACTTTCAATCCTAGTGTTACTATATAAAATATTTGGAACACACACACAGTATAAAACTTGAAAAGGAAGATTTTTCTCTTTCCAGCCTAAAAAAACTCACCTTACAATTTCAACAGGATGAATTTCACACACAGACAGTGCAACACAAGCCTGAACAAAACATGCAGCAATTAGTAAGCAAGCAAACAAAAACTGCTCACATTTTCTACAAAATTTATCCTCAGGCATGATGAGCTGTTTGCCCATGACCCAGCCACCTCTTAAAGCAGCTGTGGCCCACAGCCTCTCCTGGACACCAGCTGCACTATTGAACGAGCCCACCCATTTCTCAAACTGCTCAAATTTAGCTCAAATGCTTCTCAGCAATGGCAACCACCAGGGAAAAATAGAGGCACATTGGTAATCAACCTTCCCTTCCTAAGTTTAGACAAATCTAGTTGTCACCAGCAGCAACCCTAAGCTATGCTGTCTTTTTAGCAATTCTCAGAAATTACACAGTATTGGCATCTATAGCACATGAAGGAAATTAACCTAAAGCATCCCTTGTAAAGACAACACAGACATTGAAAGTGACTTCAAAGATGACAGAATCTACCACTCAGCAATATGTAGTTTTCTTTGACTTAAGTCATTTTCTCCATTAATTCTTTGAAACCATAAAACACATCTCACTGAGGGTGGGGAAAGGAGAGGCTTGTGACAGAATCATATGTTTTAAACATTGGGTTATAGAGTCTAATATGAGGTCCTCTCTATCTCTTTTTTCACATGTGCGTATGTAATATATGAGCTTCTCTTCTACCACTGTGCAAGTGACGGATAATCATCTCCTATTGCACAACGGTCAACACACTGGCAAAAAGCAATCCAACTCAATCAGGAGCTTCCTTCATAGTGTACAACAATAGCAATAGCTAGCTCAGGTGTAACATCAAAGTCCTTTGATGATGTAACTGATACAATCGCCAACAGTCACTTAAAAGATGGCTGTTTCTCCCCCGCTACCAGCTGTTTCCCCTGCCTTGTCCTGGGGCAAATCAGGTTCTGCAACGATATCTTCCGAAAATTGGCAGTCCGTTGACCACAGAAGGAAAGTATTAGTGATATCTGATCTGCATCCTCCAAACCACATCCTAACAGCATAACCAGCCCAAGCCCTCCAACGTCATCAGCACAGTTAGTCTGAAAGCAGAGAGGTTCTCCATCCACTGCGCTACACTGACCCTCAAATACTTGCACTGTTATAACCAGGACAGGAGGAAGTAGGAGTTGCTCAAAATGGTTTTGTTACGGTTTGAAAATATGCATGGAATCACAGCCTCATGTCAGAGAAATCCTACTTAGCATCACCGAGAAGTCAGACGTGGCTATAGAAAAACAGGCCCAGAAAAAAGGGAAAGATTTCTATGAGCAATCTCAATTCTGGAAAGAAATACAGTGAAACACAACGAGAACACGGAAATCTTTCTGCATTCATAGCAGCACACATCATTATTCTTCCATTAAAAGAAATATTCTTACAACCATTTGTTAATTTTACAGGAGTTTGTATGAGGAACTGAAAAACCATATCAAAGTCCGGTATGTCAAGTCACGTCACTGTCCATCATGATACAGCTGAAGAATTAAGTGCTTTTCCATAGATATTCTGAAGAAACTCAGAATTAACTAGATAGAAAAGTAACTAGGAAAATAATGCTAATATGTGCAAACAGAACATACATACACACCCCTACAGACTTATTTGTATACACACTCAGACATTAAGAATTTAAAATGAGTACCTGACCCACTGAGAAGGCTCTAAATGAGAAGCGTTTATTCTGTACATCACTGTTGATGCTGGTGTTAGCATGCAAGAGATGAAAGAGCTTACACACAGCCCTGTTTTCCTATTGTATTTTGTACAGCACACGTTGAAATTTAAGATTAATTAAAACACACATAACGCAATTATGTTTTCACTCAAAAGCAGAGTGGTAAATATAACTGCTTTCAAGAGACTCTTGCCATGGCTTGCCACTTGAATTCAAAAAGGAGTGGTAATAATCGTTCATGTAGAAAAGCCTCTTGAGACATGAGCAGTACCTGGAGGTATGTGCACAGATGGTTGGTCAAGGCACAAACAGTCTGGAATTTGTCTTGTCTGATGTGCGTTCGTTAGTTTAGTTAAATCACATCCGTCTGAAGAGCGACTGAAACCTGAAAGCATTCTTTCTCTGCTTAATTGCAAACACGGTAGATTAATTTGAAAGCATCCAAACAGATGGGCTTCTCCGTAACAGTTTTAAAGAAATACATGCAATTTTTAAAATCTGTTATGAAAACAGGAAACATTAGAGGGAATGCAAACCTATAAAGCTCACTGGCATTTTATGCAGAGGTAATAAAATGCCTGCTGCTTGCTTTCTGTGCCATCTCAGAGACAATAAGGTCACCAGTAGCTGGATCCTATCTCCAGTAAGCTGAAAAGCATAAACTTTCTCTCAAAACTTAACCACTGCAATCAGTCAGTGGGTTTATTGCCCTCCAGTCTATTTTTGGATTTTACAGAACACCACATTTCAATGTGCATGGTACATTCCCTCTTTAAGGGTGGAATTATCAATAATATTCAAAAAGTTAACAGTGATGATCCCCACAATGGTGTGAGATTATGACGGCCACTATCCAAAGGGTAGTGATATGATCATTTTCACTAGTTTGCATTTTATTTAGACCTAAAATGTGACTCCAAGTTTACAAAATATAAAACTCCGTTATATTAAAGAACAACAATTTTGCAATGCAACCAGCTGCATATCCCTCCTAGGAAATGTTTGCAATTTAGGAACAGAGAAACCATTTTACAAAGTGGTCCCTGGCTCAATCTTGGAATAAAAAAGAATGACCAAATAACTTAAAACATTAGGAACATCCGGAACGGGGAGAACAGGTCAAACAGCATCATGCATGAGTGTCTTATTTCACATGGCAAGTACAACTAATCAGCATGTAATACCTAAAATGAAATGGCTAATAAAGCCAGCTGATGCATACTGGATGTTTTTAACAAAAGGAGAACTTCATGCCCCTAATTTTGAGGTTTTTACCCCCTGGTTTTCTGGAGGGATATTGGGTAGGAAAGTCATCCCACCTTCCTCCCATGTCTGCACATGCCTGGGGTATGGACATGCCCTGAAGGCAGTCATATTTGGGTGAAAATATAATGGTGCTAGATTTAAGGGAATAAAATATTGATCCCAAAAAACATTCTAAGGCTTACATTAGCTACAGTTGAGCAGAAAGCCACAGGCAGACATGCTAATCCAACAGCTCCACAGCATTCTCGCTTCTGCAAATAGTATTACAGCAACAAATTCATCTGCTGCTCCAAATCTATTTTAAAGCATGCAAATTTTGTACATGCACAAAACATGTCATTCTAAAATTTATTCTGGCAAAATTTGCTTTAAATAGCAACTGCTTTAAAAATTTTTTTCTTAAAAGAGAAATTAATTTCTACAATTCCAAAACCACAAGCAGCAATCAACATTTGCAACTAATTTGTTCCTGCACATCCACCCTCTCAAACACTTGAGTAGGAGAGTTCTGTGTGCTGAGCAATCAACAGCTGTTCAGTCCATTACCGACTATATTCAGTATCTCTGTGTGCTTTTCTAGAAGATCACAAGCCACATCAAACAGGACAGGCATGAAGTGGCATCTTTCTGTTTTACTGACATCCTCTTCTACCTTGGTCAGCAGGAGAAGACAGAGTTCTTCCAGCTGTGGTTCACTAACAGCAAAGAACCAGACAGAGTATTGTCTGTTTCTTAATTAAATGAAAATCCTTTTCAGGTTCTCTATGTTGTGTACTGCCTCTGCCAAAGTAATTCGTAAATGGAACTCAAACATCACAAAAAAATTTCAGTGTGCTGAAATACTATTTCAAGCAAATACCAAGTTATTCCAACAAATTGCATACGAGGAACACACTCCTTGAATTCAGACCTACACCTGTCCACAGCTTGTGCCACAGTCCTGCAGATTTTTGCAGTAGGGTATATCTTTATGCACTTTTCATAGGTCTGTTAGCAGTGCACTTAAGTACAGAACTCCCTGGATCAGACCTGTGACCTTGTGCACATGCCCAGAAACACGGGCAAAACCTCTACACGAAGAGAAGCTCTTGCACAAAGGTACAAGTCAGATAAGGCATATGCTTCATCTGTTTGCTTTCTTCCTCCATTTAATAGCCAAATAAGAGGCTGATAAGCCTTTGGTGATAAATACCCTCCCTTTCAACTCCGGTTTCTCAAATAATAATCTCTCTTCAGTAATATCACAAAAGACCTTGGTTATCTCTTCTAGAGTTCCTGTGCAGTGGAGAGTCTACTGGAATTAGTGGATGGGGGGTTTTTTACCACTAATTAAACTACAAAGTTGAAAAAAAGAGATATCTCTCATATCAATCTGCAGGGCTTGAAAAGCACACATACCAAATTCCATTCACAACGAGGTTTCAGCACACCTTTGTGCAAGACCGACTTTTTTGTTGTCGCCATTCACCGCTAACCTGACTCCGGGCTGACGCTGCGCTGACAAAGTGGCTCATTGTGTTATTGTGGGAAAGCGCTGGGGAGAGATCTCCCATTCAGCCCTGGGATTCAAGAACTGGCATTCACACGGAGCGGCCGCTGCAAGGGAGCACCTCTGGATGCCTGCCGGAGAAGTTTCTCACATAGAGGGAAAGTTGAACCCATTATTATCATGAGGCTCACAGAACCCAAGTGCCAAAACTGCATGATTAACAAAAAAGAACCCCATACAAAACACCCAACCCCAATCCCACTACTCACACTTCATCACTCTAGAACTTCTCAGCATCAGGAGAAAAAGAGTTAAAGGTTGTTGTCTGCACCCCTGACTTTCACAGAACATAAAGTAAAATTTGCAAGAGCTTTTTACTTTTCAGAACTGCTTTGTGAAAATGAAGGCGGTGTGCCACCTATAATGGTTTCTCTTCATTTGAGATAGACAGGAATTTATTAAGAGAGCAACTAAACACAAAACACCAGCATCATTGTTCTGTTTTTGATTGGGTAATTTTAGTATCCAACACCTTACAAGAAAGAAGCCTCTCCTACTCCTCCAGGTATCCGATTTTAATCTCTGATGATAATAAAGCATCAAAGAATCAAAAGCATCACATCTTTAAATGCAGAGCACTGGGGAGTTTTGTTTTGCTTTCTTATAGGTGGAAAGCTGTAGGGTCTCTACCTAGACAGAAAATGCTCAGTGTTCACCATGCTGAATGTGCTAACGGATGCAGTTATAAGGCTCAAACTTACCTATTAAATGGTTTAAGAGGGAAAACCTTGGGGGTTTGCTTCTTGTCTGAAACAGGGCACGGTTTGTAACAGACTGGAGGAGAAACCAAGTTCTGCTGATACATCAGGAGACAGTCCAGCACTCAGGTTGTCTGTATCAATTTCATTCTGAATCAAGGCCATTCAAAGTCAATTCCCACTCTGCCAGTTCATTCAGGCAATGGAAGGCTGAAAGTTACCCTCAATAAAAATCAGTTGGTGTTGTTCTTTGATAATAAGCACAACAATGAAGTACTGGAAAACTTGTATTACCAGTTGAGAAACCAACATCACTTTAAAATTCCACCAAACCCATCAGTAGTGGTCAAAAGACTGCCCATGGCAGCACCCTAATCCTGGGAGAGAGATGCTCTCCCCTCCATCTGCTCTGGTGCAATCAAAAGGCAACAGCCCAAATCATACAACTCCTAGTTATAGGAGCTACTCATTACTAAGTTACAAGTCTGTGTTAATTAAAATTTCCTAATATTTCACCTATTAACTTTGATACTACAGCATTCAGCATTAGCAGAACAGTTCTGAAAAGTTATTAACACACCTTACACTAATTACTTTTCACATAATGAAAAATTCCTGAAGATCAATGAGAACTCTCCCAAACCCCAGAACAAGCAGCACAGACTTTGCAGTTTACAGCTCATTACTAGCCAGGTTCCTCTGGGAATGAAAGAGGGAATCTGAAGGCAACCTATTGTTTCTAGTTCTTTGGGTGTTTTTTAATTACAAGATATCTTATGAAGTATCCTACTCTACTGCATTTAGCTCCAAAACATTATGGCAACTTGCTGTGACTAAGAGCTTAGATTGAGAGGTAGGAAAACTGAGGGGAAAAAAAAAAGACAAAGTGAAGCAAGAAAACAATGTGTTCTTACAGTAAGTCTGCAGATGAACTCCCTGAGATTGTTCCCTAAAAATTTGGAAGACATGGCTGTGACCATCCAAGCCTACACAGGCTCCATTTAGGATATAAAAAGTGTTAACCTGCAGGCTCCCATTAGAAATTAATCTTGAGGGAAGGCTGTTCAGGTGCTTTGTGAGACACAGCTGGAGGCCCATGCTGGCAGGGAAACCAGGCAACACCACTGTGTGCTGGACACAGGCCCCTACACAACTCTGGGGAAAACAAATTTTGAAGATAAAGAAAAATTAAGGGGCCTCACACAGCAACACAAAGTTCTTTTGGAAGAGTCTAGAGTCACGTACACATGATAATAAGAAACAGAAGTTGAGCGAGGTGAAGGTAAATTTTTCCACATTCAAACTGCATTTTTTTTTAATACAACCTTATTATTTAATCAAAAAGAGGACAGTCATGCTTGATTGTGTTTCCCTATTGATAAAACCACACACAGCTCTAAAGTCAATTAAACCCTTGAAACTCAAAGTTAGCTTTCCGCATCCTTTAAATGACACAATTCTAGTCAAGCAAAAAACTTAACAGGCAGCAGAAAGCAAACTGGCTTTTGAGCTTCATGCAACATACAAGTTGAAATTCATTCTCCCTTGTTACACTTGCAGAAATTCATTTCCATACTTGCATACCAAGCTCCAGAGGCACAGGCATCTAGAGCATAAACAGAAACCCACAGCAAGCAAGAAGCTGCACTCCCATTGAGGTGAACCATGAGAAAGTTGGTTGTCATCTTCATACTAGTCATCTATATGGTTTTGATCAAGAGAACAGAAGTTTTTTATTTTAGAAGCCAAATACACTTTTATTTCTGTTTTTTTGAGATCCACAAGTACATCCCTCCCTCCCTCTGGCTCCATAACAGCATTTCCAGCCCCATGGACACAAGGGAATGTTCCAGTGAAACAGCGAAAAAAATATACCCAACCTGCCCTTTGCTGCTGTGTAACACCACAGTCAGAGCCCTTCGAGCCACACTACCAAAAGCTAATTTAGTCTGTGTTTGTATTGGGAGAGTTTCACACCATCTCTACCAACACGTGTGACTGTGAGGAGCAGGGACACATCTTGCATGGGCTGGGCGAATGTGCACTGAAGCCAACACAACCATGCAGCAGCCGAATCACCTCTTTTCCCAATTAAAGCCCAGAGCTGTGATTTACAAAAATCCATGTGATTCTCTTTGATGGTCTAAATATCTAGCAACACCCATTCACACTACCTCAGTTTTCTGGAAAAAAAGCATTAAAAAAACCAAACCACATTATCCCCAAAACATTTAGTTTGCAGTTCTAGCTGGAATTCAAACACTAAAGTCTTTGGGATAGGTAGAGGAAAAAAAAACTAGCTCTGCATTTTAAAAAGATGCAAAGCTGAACTTCAAGAAACGTTTGCATATAGGGTAGGAAAAATGACTTTCAAAAAGGCAAGCAGTTTTGGAGTGTTGGTGAAGAAGGAATAAGACAGAATTCACAGAATTCCAATAAACAGATGTGAATAAAACATGCAAGACACACAAATTTAAGAAAATCCTCCTCAAAACTCTAGTTCGATGTGTCCAAACTAGAAAAAGACTGAACATATAGGAAAGGTCATTTCTTTAAGAGACTGTTTTCTACAATATCTTGCATAAATATAAAGCACTTCCCCATCATCACATGTTCCTGACAGTCTTCAGCTTACTCTGGACATGCACCTCACAATGATTATTCCAAAAGAAATTCAGACAAATCTTGACAGAGCAAAGAACATCACGTTACATTTGTGGCTGGTTAGAATTCATTTCACATCAAAAGAGAGACGTATATAGTGTTTTTATGCAAATAAAAATGTTTAAATGGGGGTTGACAGCACCTTATCTTTGATGGTGTATGCACAAACTCCAGAGTATCAGTAAAACCAGAAGGCAGCCTGCAGGAGTTATGCTGCCACTCTGACGGCATTTGCACAGGAGTGAGCTTTCCCAGGGAAATTGAGTTGTGCACAATTTTACCTGAATGATATAACTGACGCATGACCCAATGAGATTGTATTCCCCTGCCTTAACACCCAGGGGAGCGTGATCAAGGCACGCTTAGTTTGTGTGAACAAGCTGAACACCCAGGCGCTATCAGCGCAAGTACAGTACAATCTTGAGTCTTTAATATTTACATTCTGACCCAGTTCAGTCACATTTTGGCAGTGCTCAGCAGAGCAGAGCCCATATAGATCCCCACCTTACAAATACAGCACACAGTTAATCACTGACAAAAGCCTACCCATTAGCCCCAGTTGTTCTTCCAGCAGAAAATCTCACAGGCCTCAGATTCAAGCGAGTTGCATTTCTAGGGGTAAGGTAAATATTTTTTCATTTGACATGCTAATATCTGGTTTTAAAAAAAGTAAGCAATATTAATTGATACTATTCTCTACCTACACCACAGTATATTCCTCTTTGGGCAGGGGAGGAACATGACGTGTCCATGGAACAAATTGAAGACCCATGTAGACAAAAGCCCTCCCACTCTCTCTAATTTGAACACATTCCTCCTCCCACTTCTTCTAGTCCCTAATCATAACTCCAGGATGGTATAGAAAAACAGTCTAACTTTTCAAAGTTGTTTTAACCTACTGATGACTATTTAAGCAACACAACACACTGCAGGGAAACCCCCAGCACCAAACAGCTGTTCAGCATCTCATCCTCCTCCTAATGCTCACTGAGGAAATTCCCTCATCCTTAATGAATTCTGACTAATTCTTTCCATTGTCTCAGATGAAATTTCAACTGCAAGGTTTCTCTTTAATCTCATTCTGTGTTCCTAGTCATTGCTGCATCAAGCCCTGTTATGAATCATCTAAATCACAGGTTGCTGGGCATACCCCTTCACCACCCCATAGGCAACAGAAATATCTTACACTTCATAAAGCAACTGCTTAGAGCACAAAATAAGTCCTACAAGCTCTACAAGAAGCAGCAAACATTGCCAATTAGTTTTAAATACTCAGAAATTAGTACTGTGAAATTCAGCACGTCACTTTGCCCTTAGCATCTTCTCTGTTTGAGGAACCAGAAGCTCAAGCAATCTGCTACAACTTTTGTCTTTAAATTTACAGCTGAAGAGACAGTGGACACTGATTTTCCTTCTTCCCATCCACATACCTTAGTGGTGCAGACCACAGAACTGTACTTGGTCAGAAGTAATGAAGTAGATATATATTACCACCTAAATCAAGCAGACTGTAATGTATTTGTTATTAAGAATATACTGAGGTACATTAGTCTTGAAGGTTTATTTTGAACACTTCTTGAGTTGATAAAATTAACAAAAGTCACTTTGTTACTAGTAGTTTCCTTCTTGTGACAGTTACAGGTAGGTTGAGCCTCCTGTGTTGGATTTGGCAGAAGTACTTATGCTGATAATAAAGAGAAAGCAGTAACACAATCACCAACTGCATTCTACTTGCAGCATGAATGCTGAAGCATCGTTGGGTTGTAAGAGGATTAAGAATTCCTAAAGATTAACAGAAGAAAAGTTGCAGAAATGCGGTGGTATCTAACAGCAGAGTTCCACAGCTCGTAAACACGCAGAATTTTTAGACCAGCTAACAAACTGAAAACTCACTCATAATTCACTCTCCTCTAAGAAAGATTGCTATGCGAAAAATGATTTAGTACAGTTGAACATCACATACCATCTATAACCACTATCTATGTTTGTCATCAAGTTACCCATCTGCTGGGACACCAGTAACATACATCTAAAGCAGGTGAGTTCTCTATCCTGTACAGCACACAAAAGGATAAAGTCTTCATTTTAGACTTTGTTAAATTTAATAACACAAAGAGGAACACACGGCAGAGGTCAAAACCAGATTTTTTTTTAGACCACATTAGAAAACCCTTATCAGTTGTGAAAAGATATAAAGACACAGAACAGGTGCATAAAATTCACTGCTGGATCCAAACTTTGCCATTTAAAGAAATGCCAATGGCCCCAAAAACAAGAGTTGGGTTCTATTTAGTACAATAGTCCCAGGCCACTGTTTGTGAGTACAATACATCTGATAACTACTTTTACAGCTTCCCTTGGCAGCTTCATCTTCTGTAGACTACATGTAGGGTCCTTCTCTCCCTATATCTTATTTTCCATATATCTTATATATGCATCCATGTATATGGATATAATGACCTTCCTTTATCTTGAGATTCAGAGACTGCTTAAACTAGAAATAAGCAAATTCCTAAAGCAGAGCATGCCTGTATCCCAAAGCCTTACACACACTCACTTCAAGCAAGCCATGCACCAGGGAGTACAGTTCCTGCCACTGGCACATACCAAAGATTCCAGATCATTTTTGCACCACCACTAAAAGTGTTCTCATCAACTTGGATTTCTGTTACAACATGTTACTTTGGCCTCAAAAAGTGCAAGCTCAGCATGGTAAGGTTAGTGTTGTTTTAGGAAGCACTGACTTGGGTGCTGTGGATGCAGAGAAGATAGGCTAAGAATTTCAACACATATTTCCAAAAACAAAACTGAGCTATAAACCCTAACAATGCCACACACCTTCAATTTTTTTCTCGTCTTATTAGCACAAGGGAGATAAGAACAAGGGTATTTTGTTAGTTCTTCACTTCTTCATTCCACTGCCTTCTTTCCATAAACTTGACAAAGTCGCTAAATATACATTGCTAATTTTGAGATATGTCTACAAGGAATGAAAACACTCATTGCTAGAGACACACAAAATACCCAAAAGGAAAAAGTATGATAAACAATAAATTCTCATTGTATGTAATAGCTGCAGGTCTTTGTTAGAGACAGCTATCCCAAAATATGCAGCCACATTCATAAGATCGGGTGAATTCTATCTTTAGTTTACAGAAGGAAGCAAATACAAACAGTCTTACAAAGGTATTTTTGTAGCAGGAAGCTACAAGCACTTACTTCTCTGCTGCTCCAGCGGCTCCTGACCCTGCCGCGCTGCAAACGAACCCTGCAGTCAATGGGAAGCAGGCAGCAGCAACACTAAGTACACTTTACTTTCACTACGGGATTAACCAGATCACAAATCACCAATTAAAGCCTGCTTTATGATTTAGGCTTTAATTCACTACATACGCAAAGGCAAAACATGCAATAGAGCCAGGTGGAAGTCAGTTGGGAGTGCTTTGCTCCAGCTATCCGTGTCCCACGGCTGAGCCCTCCTTAGAAGTCGATGCCTTTTTAACCATGCTGTTCACAAGTCTCTTTTTGAAGAGCCTAATGGTTAACTGCTGTACGTAGTTGACAGTGACAAATAAAGTCACTGAATGAATATTCAATGTGCAACTTGGCATGTTGGTGGTTGACCACTACATAAGGAGTGTGTATTTTTCTGTTCTCCAGAGCCTTCCTACTTCTCACTTAAAATGGGACAAATGGAAATCTCTCATCTTCTACAACACACAAGTTCCCCTCCCCCCCTCTTCCATTTTGTGGATTTTTTGCCAATAATATTGTTGAGAAATAAACTCTTGTGGACAGGAAATATCCTGCACAAAGGATATCCAGCTTTGTGGCACTTAAAATATCATGCATTCCTCCTTATCTGTCACTGCACGGGCCAGTTGTCAGCCTGCGAGCGGGTAACGCCTTCGGGCAGCCGGGGAGGGCCCCACAAGTCCCCCCAACAGGGGCTGCAGCCTCAAATCTTCTGATAAACCAGCTCCTAAACATTTCCTTCAGCTTGCCTTTTTCTCCATACTCCACCTCAGCCATCACATTGTGGGCTGAAGTGAAGAGACCCAACTCAGGTCTTCAAGAGCACATACTCCTCAAGCCCTCCTGATAAGGTGCTTTCAGTTATGCCCACAACCCTCATCTCAATGGCCTAATCTGATGTAGGTGTCTTGGCCTTTCAAACTATCCTTTTGTTTAATTTCCTCAACAACTGCACTCCACAAAAGCAAACATCCTGTCCCATTTTCAGGGCCAGATCCCAGTTGCAGCAAGCAGCTGCCAGCAGCACATGCAAGAGGGGAGCAGGGACAAGCAGCATGGCTCCAGACGGCACCAAGAAGCTCTGCAGGCCACTCCACTCTCCTTACAGAGACCTTTCTTTCCCTGAAATGGGCTGAAAGGTATGGTAACAGACACAAGGCTGTGAAACAAAGTTTGTCAGGTTTTTGGGCAGAGTGGTGGTGCTGCAGCCCCTAGTGCCTAGTCCAGCCCTAAGCTGGGCTCTCAGTGCAACTGACTAGAAGCCAAACAAGCACCACTGAGCTTTTGGGGGTAATAGTGACTGTACAGAAATCTTAAGCTTTTGATGTAGTCACATATATTAAATAATGTAGATACTGAAGGGTAGTCACATCATAACCTACTACGCAACTTGCTTGACCAGTTTCAAGCTCCATGAAACAATATCCAAGTTCATGTCTAACATTTTCTCAGCAGTCGGAAGCTTACACTTCTTAACCAAAAGCAGACAAATATTACAAATCGGGATTCAATCCCTTGAATTCAATCCCTTCAGTAGCTTGCTATCTCTTCCTTTGAGGAGGACAGCAAAGATTCAAAGCTAAATGCAGAGGAGCAGCTGAGAGATAAGGCCAAGGCTGCCATCTCTGGAATAAGGGCAGCTGCTGTTCAATGAAAGTAAGAAAGCATTTCAAGAAAGAGAAGCAAAAACTCCAGCAACATAAAACTGCAGCCAAGACACTCAGTTCTTTTTAAACCTTTAGATAAAAGTGTTTTAAGTGCCATTTATTATTTTTCTGATAGGCACCCAAATTAAGCCTCAGTGATTTAGCCTTCGTAATTTAGCCTCTTTATGTCTTTGCTAGTTTCTTTTTAAACGTTTCTTCTAAGAACACCAAATCACTGTGGTTTCACTGGGGACAACTAGGGGATAATTCTTCATTTGTAGAAGACTTCAGAGTAACATCAGCTACCATTTTCAGTATCCCATACTGGTCATGGCTTCTCATTACAAGGTAAGGTGTCCATGCACTGACCCTCGTGTCCTGACAGCACGTACATATTAATGCACTCTCCCAATCTTGGCTGATTTAGTGCAATGCTGAGCTGCACTCTCAACAACCACCATGTCATTCAGGGCTGTTGACTGCCAGGTACTTTTACGCCAGCCTTAACACAAACTCACAGGAAACTATGTTAGAAGCGATTTTATTAACACAGTCCAAAAATAAACAGCTACATCAAAGAGAGAAATCACCATGTTCACAAGAGAAATCTCTCGTACCTCCTCTTGTGGCAGAGCACCCCCTAAACATATTTACTTAACTATGGCCACAGACTAAGCTTTTATAAGAGTAAGCCTTCCCTTTGAAAAACAGCTCTACAGAAGGAAGTATGTATCTTTGTCCAAACACCAGATGCTTGAACACACTCAGGCTTCAGTCAGCACTGCAGAAACAAATGTAAAATTGCAGTGTTTTTTCTGATTTCTGTGGGCTTCATCTTGTTAGCTGGCACAGGTTAGACCCTGCTCAGTGCCTCACATCAGTAACTCATGTTCAAACCAAAATCCAAACTATCAACGTCTTCATCTGCTCACAAATCAGAGTAAGCACTTCATAATAAAGTTGTGTTTATTCCAAAGCACTTGATGCCTAGAGGAAGCCTGATTCTAGAAATATTATGCTCAACCATTTTACAGCCACAGCCTTATTTCTCCGTGTTCAATACACACAACCACAATTTACTCCAAGTAGCAAACCAGCTAATCACAGCTGCCCACTCACCTCATGACAGCTCCCAAATGAAGCCTACTGCTTTTCAGCCATTAACTCACACCGATCATACTTTTGGGTCTCCACTCCTTCGAGATCATCTCACTCTCCCATCACCAATACTCCAAACTGAACTAGTGTGTCTGAACATTTAAAAGCTAAGATCCATCCATTTTCAAGGGTGAGTACCTATGTCAGACATAGCCAACAAGCTTTGACTAGACTGCCAGAGCGAGGAAGAGAATTTGGAGAGCCCAGCGTCTGCTCTGACACATCTGCCCACGGGGCAGAAAGGGAAGAGAGCCAACAATGTAAGCAAAGAATTCTTTGTCCTTAGGTGACACCAAGGCAAACTACATGCCAAAATTGTTGTGCAATTAGTATGTTCTTAATTTTGTAGCCTTAGAGAAGTAAGAGTATTTAATCGACTGAAAATAAAGTAATGCAAAATAAAAGCAACCCAAGTAACTAATTAGTTAAAAGATGTCAAATGGAAGCAAAATGAAGTGTCTAATTATATACCATCAGTTCAAGTGTACAACAAAATATAGAACTATAAAAAAACCATGCCACTTCCTAATTTAATCTAGACAATCTAACTGAACACCACTGCTGAGTAATACCAAAGAGAAAAGGAGTTAAAAACTATGTAATGCTTAAAATCTTTCCGGTGAGGTTCAGCGAGATCCTTTCAATCCACTGAAGTTAAATGACTTCCTCCAAGACAATTTTATGCAACAAAGTTCATTTAGAGATATAGAAACCAGAAGGTTTTTTAGTTTTCCTCTAATATTCATAGAAATTGTATACTTTCCTCAGCTTTTATTCTCAAAGCAGGATCTTCAGCTGCAAAATTATTAAGCTCACTGAGAAATCAGTGTAGCCAGATATTAATTCATCAGGTGAAAACTTCAAAAACCTCCAACCCTATTATTGCATTTTTTTGTTGCTCAAATGGTTCTTGAACACTATGGGTTGAAGTTATCAGTCCTGAACATTCAATCTAAATGCAAGTCATGGAAGCTCATCAGATGACTGACGGTCATTTTAACAGCTTAAAAACTCAGCACTTCAGAGGCACAAACATCTTGCAAACAGTGAAGCTATGATGACCTGCATCAGAGAAAAAGGTTTCTTATATGCTTGTCAAATTCCCATTTTCATTCTAATCTGAATCATTACTAACAGAAAATAAGCTCCTTTAGGAAGGTGAGGGAAAGGGAAAAGGTAATGGAACATTTCAGGGAATATATAGTCCTTCTGAGACGTTTTTCCAAATTCGGTTTCATAGAACCTCAGTGCCAAACATAATGGACACTTCTGATGTCTGTTTCTGACAAGCTGGTTTTGTTTGTTTGCTTTTTAATTAGAGGTCACCATCACTACTTCAGTAACAAAAACCTAGCATCCAAAATCCATCTGTGTGTCCTGGAAATAGCAGCAGTATGTTTTGCAGAGGAATGTTGGTCTAGCATTTGCAAATATTGTGGAAATATGTCTTTCCTTATAAATCAAAACAATGGCTAAGCAAAATAAAGCATTTTCAGTGCAGTATACCAAGCACAGTAAAATTCAGTCCTTGCGTAGGAAAGCATAAATTTAATTGAATCAGGTGGAATCAGGGCTATCTTTCAAGAGGAATAAAAGAGATTTAGGCGTTCAAGTATTTGCCAAAGTATTATCAGTAGCTTCATGAAAATAAAGGTAAAAAGACTGGGCTTTTTCTTAAGTACAATTATTAACAATTCAAACAGATTTTCAGGAAGACTCCAGAAATAATCAAGAAACCCTAAGCTGCACTCAACATGTAAGTTCCCATCAAGCCACATTAGCAGTCTTCAAAAACACAGAATTAACCAAAAAGATGCTTGGAATTCTTTCTGCATTACACAGACCTCCCCACTCCAGTCTGGCATCCCAGCTTTCTCTCAAGCCTACATTTAAATGATTCAAGACAAAGCCTATTGCTAAAACCAAGTCTCCAATGATACAAGTGAAGAGCAACACTAAGTGCAAATGTAGTTACAGTGTAGGTGAATTTATATAAACTCTGCTGAACTCAATTAAGTCCATCAGTTTAAGGGCAGATCTCTCTATACATACACATATAGCAAACAGACTTCATTAAGCATTGTTCTGTACCTTAATACATCTCTTTTTGGATGTATCCTAGTTGCTATTTCCAACCTGGATATTACTAAAATGAGATGGCATTAGTAATCTGATAGTTCTTTACACGACCAGCAATCCAACACGCAACAGATACACCTCTGCTACAGATATCTTTCTGTTATTCATTCGTACCTCAGTATTTCAGCATTAGAGTTGTTCTTGCGCTTCAAAGCCTGTCATCCCTTCTCCCATAAGGACAGAAGTCAAAGATCCATGCACAAGCACTTGAAGTCAAACACACCCTTTGCTATTTCAGGTTTTAACATAAGCAGATTACAGCTCAGTTGTAGTCTGTCTGAACTTTTGTTTATCTCTTACCAGTGCTGCACTAATTATTCCTGACAAAAGACAGGCTTTAATTAACGAGCAGTGACCAACCTTTATCTAGAAACTCTTTCTTCCCATGTAAATTCTGCCTCTAAGTAGCTATCAAGTACCAAATTCTAGCACTGAGCAATTAACAGATATTCTTACCACACAGAGTTAACGTGGAATTCAAACAGCAAAGGAGAGATGCAGGTTGGGGGGGGCTGCCAGGGACACCCTGTCCACGGGAGAAGTCAAGATGCACCTCTGCGTGTGGGAAAGGCTTTCTGCAGATCCGGGATCTTTGTGCTCTTGCAGCACAGGCTGTTCCAGGAAGGCTAGGTGGCTGCTATTCAGTGCCACGCGCTTCGCAATGAGTAAATATAAAGAAAGAAAAATCTCCGCCTCAAGCCATTTAGAAGAGAAGATTTTTCCTGACACCCTTTCCTACAGGGGACGTGAAAGCTTGTCTCTTCAAAGATGAGAAACACAGAGCAGAGGCAGTTTCAAAGTAGGAAGAAATTGAAGCATTGGGATAAGCCTCTAGAATGAATACTAAAGGAGAATTTAAATCAAAACCCAGGTAGTCATGGCCTGTTTTTTTTTTGCTGGCACACCACTTGCTATGGTGTACTACAGGAACGCTTTAAGAAAAAGCCGTCCCATACATGCACAGCAGAGCACTGAGGAGACACTGAAAATTTTACTAGCTGAACTTCTGCACATTACCTTCACTCTTTTCCTTTAGGGCAGGAGGTGTTGGTTAGGGGACTAGACTGGCAGACAAGGAGAATGTTCACCGACACTTTGATTTCAAATAGCAGAAGTACTAAAGGACTCAAGCCAAAGTAAAATACAGTCTTTGTCCATTTAACAAGGATGGTTCCCCTCACACTGTACCCCAAGAGGAACAGCCCTGCCCACTGGGGGAAGGTGCTATGGCAGTCAGGAAAGCAGCATTAAACCAGGACACCATTGGGGTCCCAAGGCACAAGCGCAGCCCACTCAGGTACACCCACTGGCACAGGAAGAGGGAACAGACACCATCCTTGGTATGGCTGGAAAGTCATGTCTGGGTGGTTTGAAAGGCTGAAGAAAGCTCAATGCCAGGCCAGCACCAACAAAGCCATATCAAACCTCCCACTGCTGCCTCATCAGCACGGCAACTCGGACCTAAGGGTAACCTCCAAATCAACCTCAGGGTCTCACGCTTTAAGTCAAAACAAGAGAATCCATAAGAATAAAAAAGCTGGGTGCAGGACTGATCTTTCAGTAGCAGCACTTAGAGCTGTGTGACCAGGTCACCAACTTGCGCTTTGATGTACATCTTAGTATTTTATCTATCAATATACACAGAGAGCTGTAACATAGCACCTCCTTTTTTAATATTGTGATGTTTAACTTCTCAAACAAGGTGATCCGCCAAGTTCTGTATGGCAAACACTCGTGAAACTGTTTCCTTCTCCCACTGCATACAATATATTTAGATAATTATTTGATTT